>JARJDW010007217.1:0-19775 GCA_030264715.1 Adinopsis sp. GC000173 | reverse complement strand
CAACTCCCACAAGGAAGGGATACTCTAATTGACATCAAACTCCTAACCTAACCGCCATAAATCACTGACGCATTCAAAGGGACGTAGGTAAGAGGCTGTACGCTTAGAATGGGAAGCGGCAATTTTAGCTGGCAGTTCAGTTTACATGGGATGTTGCTATAGCGAAACGGAACCCTAAGTAGTATAGAGTTAAATAAAGAAATGGGATTGAGGTTCATAAATACAATATTTAGTTGATTATTATCATCAGCAATTATTTTTGTACAAATTACAAGAAACGGCATCAATAAATGCCATTTATAAAGCCCAACAGGGAATAAACACTAGATACAGCAGGTGGAATCTTTGCAATTTATTTGAATTCTTGCAAAAAAGAATATCACTACACCCATTTGCTTACTCCTTTAGTATTTTAATCATAGACCTACAGCTTACATTTAAAATATTTGTATATTTCATAATATGAAACAAGAATGACACCTGAAATGTATATAACATTTTGAATAAAAGCTAGACACAACAGGTGAACTAAATTTTAAAATATTCTGTCGAAAATTAACGATAATCCTTTACAGTGCATTTTTTAATTCGCCAAAAATACATATTAATTAACTTTATGGTAAGTTTCAAAATAAACAAAATTACCAACTAATTATATTCTGCTTTGAAATTCAGCGAAACGTCCTGAAAATGTACGAGAACAAAGCATTAAATAAAATACATAGTCGAATGTATGTACCGGGCGCTGGACATGTTGAAATTGGAAACCAAGTAAATTTTAATAACCTATAATTTTAGTGCTGCTGCAGTTTCCACAAGCAACATCAAAAACAGTTTGTGTTATTGTTGGCAATTAGTTAGCGCGCAAGAACCGCAAGAACTTCCTTTGTAAAATTCATTGTCGCTTTAATGACGGCAACATTTTTACCAACATTGAGTTTTAACAACAAAAAAAAGCAATTAAAGCGTTGAAAACAATACTGATTGAAAGCGCGCACGAGTAGAATGGAATGAATGGTATGTATTTTATATCTATAAATGTTTTATGTATAAATAAATTTTATATACGCATAGTATTATATATATAAAAAAGCGAAAGAAGTATAAAACAATCAATCATTAAAATATATACGTAGTAAAGGGGGGTATTCGATAAATAATAAAGCGAGAAATATTTACGAGTATTCGATCGTATTATGAGTTGTCGATTATCATGCGAAGCGTGTGTAGTATTTGTGGTCCTGCTGATAATTGATGGGAACTGTGTCGAGGAGGTTTGGGAAGCTCACGCATCCCATACAGGGTGTGTGCATTCATCAAACTCCACGTTGTTTATTGAGCTGCAGCACCACTTACAAGACAGCTGGACACGCGCATAACTAAGCGGGCGCCTACGACACTTGTTATATTCAAATTAGCCCATCTTCTTACACTTGTTTCCTTCTACTGAAAATAGCCAACACACACACACAGGCTTTTTTATCCATTCAAATCAATTTCTAATTTCATCTTGAATAAAACAAGTTAGAACAATGCAAAAACCTGCACGTTATTAATGAATTTGTAATAATTCTTTTCCTTTAATTACATTTGATTTAATTTTTTTAAGTTCTTACGAAATTGTCATGTTATCTTATGTCTATCTGTCCAAACAATTTTTTACAACCGATTTTAAGTAGACTTTTATACTTTTACATACTGTGCTAGTCGAAAAAAACAGCGATCAAGGAACATATAGATTAAAGCTAATTTAAGTACGCTGATGCTAGTGCAAGCCTTTTTTGAAACTTAAAATCCGTTTTTTTAATTTTTAGCCAATGGTTTGCCAAACTTCTAGCGTATCATAGTTCTACTATGCAAAAAATGTTGACTAGGAAACCACTTGAGCAAGTACACTTGTTTCCTTCTACTGAAAATAGCCAACTATACACACACGCACACAATTCAAATCAATTTCTAATTCCATGTTGAATAAAAGAAGATAAAACAAAACAAGAAAGTGCACGTTGTTAATGGATTTTTTCATTTCATACAAAAAAATCGTTTAGCTATAATTATATGCTAAGACATTAAATATAAACAGTGACAGTTTTCATCTCTTAATATTATATAATATTTAAAAAAAATGCTTTATAATATAAAATAATGGATCATGTACCTTATTTAGCCTAATTGTTTCAATATAGATATGTTTAATTTCGCAATCCGCATTGCGAATTTTTGTATATACAGTTTAATATCTCGTTTAGTGGTTTTTAATTGAGTTTTTAATAAGTAGTTTTTTGCGCAAAATGCAACTCTCGCTCTGTGTATGTATGTGTGTATGGATGTGTGTGTGTATGGACGATGATATTGTAAATTTTAGCACGAAAACTACTTATTACACCCGAGGAAGATTAGAAGCGTCCAGCAAAGGTGTATGGGTTAATAATTATGCATAAAATTATTATTTATATGTGAAAGGTCCATTTAAAAGTTCCTCGTACTTGCGTGACCTTTTGGTTATATGTGCAAGTGGTTGCTTATAATGTGTGTATATATGGTAGACAGAAAAGTGCTCTTGTGTAAAAGCATCTTTATCGCTGTTTATCTTCTTTCAGTACGTGCGTATCTAACACCAGTCAACTCATAAATTAACTATTGCGAGCTGTTGTGTGTGTGTGTTGTTCCTTCATTTTCTCTCTACTACGTACCTCTATATGTACGCGAGAATATACGCTGACTATACACCAACCAACCAATATATAATATAATATATAAAATCCCGTTTTTTTAATCGTGTTAATAAAGCATATAATCGGCAGAGATACCAAACGTAAATTTTATTATATTGTATAAATGGTAATCGTGAGAGAGCATGTGTTAGCAAACCGTTCGGAATTTAATTTCAGCTCGGATATTATTAAAGCGCACTTGATTAGATATCTTATAAATGTTTCTGTGTTCGTATGTGTGCAAACCGGCACTAAAGGGGGCCCCAATACACCATCACCATCTCACAACATTAGATTCCATCAGCTTGCTGCCACCACAAAACTAACTATCTGTACATATGTATTTTACAAACCGAATTCAATAACGACGACGCATCTTAATTACTCACCAAACTTATCTAATCTTAATCGAATAAAAATGTTTCTTCGGCTGTTATTTAATCGATTAATATAACGATATCTTAATTTCCGAAAATTAGCATTTTTATATCTAATGTTAAAATTCAGCGTAAATTTAATTCGCTTTAATATCTCAATAATCTTTAATATACCCAGAAAAAATCGATATTTAAATTGATAAAAAGCAGCATACATAATTTTATCATCATGATCATCATCATCATCATCATCATCATTTTTACCACGCAATAAATTCGTCAGGAGGAGAAAAAATTGGGATAAGAATGAAAAGTGATTGATTAAGTTGTAGCTGGATGCGAGCAATAAATTAATCAAATTTAAAAACAACGGCGCGCGCGCGCGTATACATATACGCCAAATCCGTTTCGAATCGAGTCAATCAAGCGCCGGCCGCGCGCGCGGCCAGCATAGAAAAACTGTCACCATAAACCAGCCGGGCGCGCGCTTGGATCATAACTTACTTAGCAACGACGAAATCGTCATCATCATCATCATCCACCACGTCGTCGTAGTCGCACAGAGTCGTCAACGATGTTGTTGCCGTTTTGTTTGTAATTATGATTCCCTGCGCGGCCGCCGTTGCACGTTGGCTAAAAACATGCAATACATTTAATTATTACTATGTGTAAAAGGTGATGGTAGTGCAACACGTTTTCTATATATGCGATGCGCTTGTCACAAAATGTTGATTTAAAAGAACTGCAGACGTTAATTAAAGCAGGTGTTGGTTTGATACAACAACAAGAAATAAAAAAAAACAACAACAACATATAATACGAACAACTAAAAATAAATATCGAGAACTTGATCGATCGATTTACTCATCCGATTTTATAGATTTTTCCATCAATTCAATATCAAATTTTTCGAATTTTTTTAAATAATTTATTAGGTGCGCGTTATTATTATAATTAGAATATCCGTTAGCACAAATCTATTTTTTGTATATTCCACGATAAGAGGCCGCAAATGTTAAAAAGAATCTTTGTATTTTTTAATTCTCGCAAAATAATAGCATTGGACCCATTCTCTTTTAGTATTTAAATCATAAACTGCATCCGATTTTATAGATTGTTCCTTCAATTCAATATCAAATTCGAAATGTTTTTCAATAGTTTATTGCGCATACGCGTTATTAATGTGCGATATTTAAAAGCCCCGTGTACGCACAAACAATTATTTAATAAATCTAATTTTTGTATATTCCACAATAAGAGACCGCAAATGTATATTATATTTTGAAATCCTGCAACATTCGTTAAAAAGAATCTTTGTATTTTTTAAGTCTCCCAAAATAATAACATTGGACCCATGATCTTTTAGCATTTAAATCATAAAATGCATCCGATTTTATAAATTTTTCCTTCAATTCAATATCAGATTCGACATTGTTTTCAATACGCGTTATTAATGTGCGATAATTAGAAGCCCCGTGTGCGCACAAACAATTATTCAATAAATCTAATTTTTACTATACGGCCACAGCCGCGCACGGCCAGCTCTTCTTTTCAGCTCCATCCAGCATTCCATTTGATGATGGCATGTCGAGTTAGCCATCCATTAATTTCAGGTGTGATTTAAGTATTACTTTTAATAATAACAATGCGCACTGACTGCGTGCAGCAACGCAAACAAAGAATGAAGACGCGACGGCGAGTATGTATGGATGTGTGTATGTAGCTAGAGCTGAAGAAGAAGAAAAAAACAACAACAACAAGACAACGAAAACACAGTGAAACGAAATAATAAATTGATATCTGTTGAGTTATATTTATAATCGTATCAGGTTGCAGGGTAAGTTTAGAATTTCTGAAATCTAATATTGTTATTTACTATTATTATTATTCTTTTAAAAACGCATTCACGTTTTATGTAATTTTACGTAAAATTATTGTCATTGACTATGCGAACTAATAATAGGTACGTTTTTGTTTGTTTCGCCAAAACCGAAAACAGTATTGTTTTGATATTTGTTCTGATGAAAAAAAACGCTTTCTAGCTGTGTGTGTAATAAATGTTTTGTAATGTAAACATTCTCTCCTTATAGAAAATGATAATAAATAGTAATAATGTACGTGCGCTTTATATTCAGATAGTACAAATGTAGTAAGTTTTTTGTTTACTAAAAATCATGCTGTGGTCAAAAGCTAGTTTATCATTGCGTAATATAAGCGCACAAAAAGCGTATACATGTGAATATGTATAATAAATTGATTTATTTTCTATCGTACAATAAGGAGTAGTTCGCTTTTAGTTCTCTTGTAGATGATTATTTTCCATGCAAGAGGTCCCATAAATTCTTTTTGATTCACTCTCTATCTAAGCCACAAAGCACGTTAAATGAATTTATGATTCCGGCCGCGGTGGAAGTATTATTAATAATAATAATAATAATCATATAATAATAATAAAATATTAATTCTTTAATAAATGCGCTTTATCAGTTAGATCAGGATCGGTAACAACATCGCCTCGCCTATTGTATACCAACTACAAAGACGAATGGACCATGTCGTCCGCGACATGACATCTTATTTTTGAGTTTCTACATCTGCCGAGAAACATAGGTATATATATATTTAGAATTTTCATCTGTTGTATTGTTTTTTTATCACATTGTACATCAAGATTACATGCCTGGATTTGTTTAACAAATAATTTATTAATTAAACCTCTCGAAATTTCTGATTAATTACGCCATAAGACTTAGATCTGATTTTCGTTACGAATCTTGACATAATTGTTTTGAAATATTTAGAAAAGATTAATAATCGCATATAGGTATTTTACCAAAAAACGTGCAAATTTCTTATATTTGTTGTTTTATCTCTTGTATTATTTTTTTATCACATTGTACATCAACATTACATACTTGGATTTGTTTAACAAATAATTTATTAATTAAACTTCTCGAAACTTCTGATCAATAACGCCAAGATTTAGATCAAATTATTTATTTCTGATGTTCGTTACGAATATTGGCATTATTATTTCGAAATATTTAGAATAGATTAATAATCGCATAAATTTTACTAAAAAAACGTGTACATTTCAAAATTATTTTGTAAATTTCCAATATTTGTTGTTTTATCTCTTGTATTGTCTTTTTATCACATTGTACATCAACATTACATACTTGAATTTGTTTAACAAATAATGTATTAATTAAACCTCTCGAAATTTCTGATTAATAACGCAAAGGTTTAAATCAAATTATTTATTTCTAATGTTCGTTACGAATATTGACATAGTTATTTTGAAATATTTAGAATAGATTAATAATCGCATAAATTTTACTAAAAAACGTGTAAATTTCAAAATTATTTTATAAACTTCAAATATTTGTTGTTTTATCTTTTGTATTGTTTTTTTATCACATTCTACATCAACATTACATACTTGAATTTGTTTAACAAATAATTTATTAATTAAACCTCTCGAAATTTCTGATTAATAACATCAAGATGCAGATCTAATTATTCATCTCTCATTCTCGTTACAAATATTGACATAATAATTTCGAAATATTTAATAATCGCATAAATTTCACTAAAAAAAAACGTGTAAATTTCAAAATTGTTTTGTAAATTTCCAATATTTGTTGATCAATTTTAAATGAATATTTTTTTTAAAAATTGGACTTGGAATTCTTTCGGCAAGCTGATGAAATTAATCTTGCTCTGTTGAAAAATTAATAGATTTTTATCTTGAAATTAAAAAAACTGTATTTTCTGATTATTAATTGGCTAATTTTGCATGAGATAATTAATATATTGTTATTACAGAGTAAACTCATATTTTCATCGCATATATGTCTAAATTACATCAAAGCCCAGCTGTGACTGTTGAATTTATATCTCACCACGTAAGTATACCTACTACTATGTATTGTTGGTTAGCTAATTTGCCCTCTTAAAATGACTATCATTGCAAGGCAATTTGTTTGTGTGCATTTAAGTTCGGTCTCATTTATACAGTAAAACCTGTGAAGTTGGAAACCTGTCAATTTGGGGAATTTTTCTCAGATCGATGAAAATAGGTTTTATTACTTTGTTTCATTACACATTCATGACCAACTCTTGTGCAGTGCGCAGGAAATGGTTGATTTGTAGTGAAATAAAATTCGATTTGTATATTTCTTTATTAATCCCTAATCCCTAAGATGTGACATTTGGGTGGAACAGGTCTACATTTATCTTAAAGTTGAAAACATTGATACCATTTTTGTTTATATTTGATCACACGTCTTTATTTATAAATTCTTTTTACTGCTAAGGTCAAAAAATTAAATAAAAAAAATTGCAAAGTTGGATAACTTTTCAAGGAACTAATGCGTCCAACATTCACCAGTTTTACTGTAAGACAGTTTTCCTATTTTCTAAAATCTGCAAGCAGCCTCCCGGTAATCGATACGGCGCTGTCGTGCAGCAGCAGGAGAGAAGTAGGTATATGACAAAATCTTTTGCAAGAGTTTCGTGTGCGCGGTTATATAATAAATAGGCAGCTATTTCTGCAACCCTATTGGCAGGCCTGCAAATGAACAATACCGTGCGCTATTGTGTGCAGGAGACTCCGCCTGCTGTTGTTTGCTAGAACATTGTTTCCTGCTGCGACTGCGCCCCATATATATAACAATACCGTTGTCTGTTCTTATTGTCCGCTCGGCGTCCCAATCCGACGCTGTAGGCGGCGCTGCAGACGCTTTTACGGTGTTTAGCTACCAATTGGGCCCCCTTTGTTGCGGCCGGTTCCGGTTTGTTGGAAATTGTACAAGCGCACCTTCGATTTCCACTCCAGATACACATTTTGCAGCGCTGGAAAATCCAATAAGAAACAGCTCGCATTCCAATTGTTTCCAGCCATCAGAAATGATACGATCGCAGCGCATTTCCATCTAATTTTCACTGCAAACGATGCAATTCTCAATCATTCAAAATCCAATAAGAGATACCTACGCGTCGCATTCCAATTGTCCCAATTCATTAAAAAGTTTGATCAAACGAGAAGAACAAGAAGAAAAAACTAAACTGTGTAGCAGCGTTATTTATCATAACAAATTTTCAGTCATCCTATAATAAATATATAGAAATGTAAATTCATAAAAAAGGCAAAGACGCTCATGTTTCAGAATAATATCAATTTCACATTTTAATTTATTTCGTACGAGGTGAAATTAATTGTGATGAATTTATAGTATGAAAATCTTTTACATAGATCTTTGAATGTAGTTTTTCAGTTTAATTTAGCACGCGCTGGTTGTTAGAAGGAAAATACAAAACGCACACGGAAATTTGATAAGTAATACGTCTTCTAATTACAACAAATTTCTTGTTTTTTGTGTGTTGCGCGCTGAAACACTGTTCATGGTTATTTATAAATTTAATCTTACTAGGTACTTATATATAGTTAATACATTTAGTATCAAATATCCTTTAACACATATTAATATTCTTTGCAGCTTTACATTCAGCGAAAAAACAAAAAATCCACACACACACAGAGAAAAATGTTTTCTCGATGCGCATACATTATACATACACACATAGAAAGAGCCCAGCTCGCATCCACGTTTATCCATTTAATAATCTTTGCGCAAAACAAATTGCAAACGTTCTTTTATAATAACATAATTTACATTTACATTATTATTTAATAATTAATTTAGAAATTACTTACCGCCCACTAAATGGCTATTAATCAATATTTAATCTATAATCAACTTATAGACTATATTATTAAATTTCCAATATCAGGATTATTCAAATAGCGTTCCAATAGCTTTGTAATTGAATACTGGTTATTAATATTTAATAACCTCTTCGTTGCTTCGTTTTTGTGTTTTTCATTTAATCATAAAAGTTTTGCTTGATGATCAATACAACGACATCGTACAAAAATTTCCAGCTTGGATGTCTAGAAACATCTGTCGTCAAAGCGCTAAAGTTTTACCAGTTTTACAACAGATGTGAAACTCGACTAAGCGCTCCATCTTCGAACTAGTAGCAAATACAACACGAGTCCTGAAAAAATCAATTTTGCTTAAGAAATATTTAATACAGATTGTCATTACAAATTATATCATTATTTACGCTATTTAAATGAAAGTACGCTTAAATATTACTAACAACTACTATAAGAATATACAAAAAGCAACATCTGCTGCCACAGGGCTACATTTGCTCCATTTACCATACATAAAATCGATACAGCGCCCTAATGTTGTTGTATTTGACTGCGCAATTCTGTTATTCTAATACTGTTTATATACCTAAACGTACATAAAATGTTGTTAGGTACACAAACTATATCCAGATTTTTGTTTTTAATTTGAAAGAATAGCTCATAGCAATTTTAAATATAATATCGTTCAAATATCTGTTCGACTTGTTATTATGATACGAATTACCTATCTTCAAATTCCAATTATTTGTATAATAGCCTAAACTAGACTGAATTTGTATATATTTGTATAGCGTTTCTTATATCAACTATTTTGTTGCATTTAAAGATTAAGCATCTTTATTGAGAGACTCTCTACCAGTACCAGATTAACCAACAAAATAAAAAAGCTGTAGCTTGGAGTCTCAAACTTGAAATTGTTTTCATTATTCAAATTACGTACATTTTTGTTGACCCATCTGTATATCAAAAATAAAAGATGCACAAGAGAATGATGCAAATGCTGTAGACTCCATTTCCACTGGTTTGTGTCTCCTCTGACGACCTAAAAATGAACACATTAGTGGACACTTTTCTACACAGATGTCGCTAGATATATTAAATTTAAAATTTTTACCAACTTTATCTAAAATTTTATTTTTATTGAAAATTGTTATACTAACAATAATAAAAAAGATGTTTTTGTTCATAGAGTATAAGTGCTATAATTTTTACAATAAAAAAGTTTAGTTAAAGTTGTAGAAGATATTTGATTTGGAAGTTTTTGGCGTGATTTTAATAATAAAATATCAATACAAAAGCGTTTAATTTAAATGTCGCTGTTTACGCAAAAAAATGCGTTGGTGTTGGTTGGTAGCTATAAGCAATATATAGGGGGTTTGGGAGTCCGAGGCCAAAGCTAAATGTAGTGGAACTTCAGACCAACCGTGAGTGATGGATAGTCGCACGCCCTTCTACCTATCGTAATATGTGTTATTGAAATGTAGATCTATATATTTGCTTGTTAATCATTTTCATAAATCGATTTCAGATATAAATAAACCCATCATCATCATCATCACGAGCAGCTATTTACAGAATTTGCCTTTTTACATATGTAAAATACACCCCCCTCTCGCACAAGGATTGATTGAAGAATTGTGTGCTTGATACATATTTATAGATATTTACATTATAAGCAAATAGTATACAAATTCGCGACGTTTCATCAGCGGAACTTGAACTCGACGAAGAATTTAATTAAAAATCTGGAATAAAAATTAATCTGTCAGCGGGCATGATAACAAATTACAAAAAACTACCCTTTATGGTCGTTTTTTACCATCTCTATTTTTACGTTCTATGCAAAGCGCTTTTTTGGACATTAAAAAAACGAGGAGGAGAAAAGAGAATGAGAAGGCATGAAAGCAAACATCGCCTGTTTTTTTTTCCGCGCGCTCCACACAATATAAATTTTTTTCAAATACACATCTAAATATTACACGAAAGCAAAAAGAGCTTTTTCTACAAAGATCACACATTTCCTCATGAGTGAATTCGAAGGCGCACATTCTGCATTGTGCAGCAGCCTACACACACACATATACACAACGTCCATCTGCTTTCCCGGTTCGTTTCAGGTTATTTCCAGACGGTGCACCCTTAAAGTCCACTCATCGCTAAAAAGCAAGAAGCCCAACTCCTCCGTCTTCATCTCATCTCCTCGCATTTTTCAAATATACATCATGTGAGGAAAATCAGCAAAGCAAACAGGATTAACTTTTTTTTTCTCTCTGTTATTTCGGTGTGCATGCACCAAATTGATTAATTTCTCTCACTCTCAACAGCGATTAGTGCGACTGATACACATTGCACAGCGTTAATAATCGCTCAATAGTATACGCATATACAAAACACACAAAAAAGGTGGTAAAATTGCACCAGCAGCGATAACAAAAGTTGTTGAATGATGATGATGACGATGATATGTGCACCGCATCATGCTTGCGTAAATAGGTGGACTGAAAATGATAATAACGGAGGTGTGAGTGCAATATACAAGTGCCGTAATTGTTTTATAGTTTGTCATATATTTCATTCACAATCGGATGTGGGTGGATGGATGCCGATTTTTTCTATCGTGTACAATTCAATTGGGGGTGGTGCTGTTGTGCTGTTACGCTGCTGCTGCAGCAAAATAACAATAGATGTGCGCTCACGCGAACTAACACCCTGTAGTTTTACACGGTGCGTTATGTAACACCGTTTATTGCCACTTCACGTGGCTGGATGTTGTCGTCGTGACGCCCGGTTTTAATATCGCGCGTCGGCAATACTCTACTACGTGTATGGTGTTGTCGTCGTCGTACATTAGCGCGCAAAAGTTGTCGTTGCTACAATTTTCATCATTATACGATCAATCAATGCGGAATCATTCCAGCAGATTATTAATGTAATTGCAATCAAATTTGGAGCAACAAAAGAAGCTTTGGCGCAGTTTTTTTGTTGATAAAACTAATCAAATTGGGATGTGCACTTTATTTCAGAAGAGGTTTTCATTTCAAAGCTATCATTTATATTTTACTACAATATTTACGATAAAAATTTATAAAAAATAATTTTATGAAGGTGTGCTTTAACACTCTTTTCTAATTTGACATATTTCGTAGCAATCAGCTTGAGTTCCGTAAAATCGCACTTATCAAACTTGTATTGTAAATAGATATTAGTGACATAAAGCAATAAAACCCTGACATTTGTTAAATTCTTTATTCAATTTCTAAATATTTGGCAATTTCAGGGCATTTTAATAACATTTTTACTTCGGAAGGCACAATGTTATATTTTTTAAGAAGAAAACGACAAAATAAGCTTTATAATTTACAATTTTGCTTAAATGCTTAATTTTTAGTCAAAACAATATAAAAATTCGGAAACAAAACGTAAATTTAACATCTTTTTAGTTGACTTTTTTGTGTCAAAAAAGCTTTTAATCCCGCCAGTTTTGATTAGCAAATAGATATGGGAATTAAATTTTGCATCGAAAACATACATCTATCATATCATTACATCGTTTTTGATGATGAGTGTATGTCGATGTCGTTTGACGATCGTGTGTATCATCACGATCTGTGATTTACGATTTTTAAATGAAGTTAGTTACGGTCGTAAATCTTATCGCATGTTTTAAAACTTTTATATTTTGCGAAATTTGTATGTTTTACGGTTGAGAATATAAAATCATCAGCGCGCTCTGCATAAATGTGTGTGTGTGTGTGTGTGTGTGTGTGTGTCGTATACAGCACTAGTAGTAGTATTATTATTATTATTCTCTGGAAATGCAATATAAATTTTATTTTCAATTTTGTTTTGATACCGTACATTAATCAATACATTGTGTACTGTACATGTATGCGCTCATATTTTTATATATTTCATTTTCATTATATTTACATTTATAATTGATTTTAATTATTAATCATATAAAAATCGGTGCTTAATTAAAACCAATTAAATGTTTGGAATTTTTATAATTTTCAAATGTTTAATATTTTATATGGTGATTTCACCGGCGGTTAGCGCGTAATTATTAATGTAATGAACACAATCTGACATATTCAACTATTACTTAGAACGCATCGAAGCGTATGATTCAAATATTCCATAAATACGTTGCTATATTTCCGATTCATTTCGCAATAAAATGTAATGCTCTCTCTTTCAATATATAATATATATATGATATCATGTGCATGTACGATATGTTATGTACGAACCCATCTATCATCTAACTTGATTGCCTTGCATATTGCAATACCATGATTAGACAGATGTTTTTCAAACAATGCATTTGCATTTCTGTATATCGACAATTTCATCGAAATGCAATATAATAAAATTTACGCAATTTACATGATTGCACAGCACTTTCTCAGCAACATTTAAACAATTCGCTCAAACATCTGTTAAAAAATGCACACATTGCATCAGATTCACGCTATGCTTCGTGACATATCATTACTATATCAGCGAAAAAAGTTTGTTTTGATACAGTTAGATTAAAATGACTGTCAATAAAGATTCTAAACTTGGTCTATAATTCGAATTATCGTTATAAGATTAAATTTATGCAATTTTCATTGGTGTGATAAATCTTAAAGCATAGTTTTTGTTATTGTCATGTTAAAAAGTAACTTTATGCATATTGTTGGTGGTAAAAATACGTATTTTGCAAATATGTGTGCTACAAATTGATTTATAATTATGCATCTTGGATTATAATTATAAATGCTAGTTTTTGTTAATCATGTGAGTATGTTAAAAAGATAACTTTATGCACATTGCATATCATTGTTGTTAAAAGTATAAATATATAGATGTTGTTGGTAAATAACGTAAATGCAAATTGCCTTCTTGATCCATTTATTTATGAGTTGTCACCAAACATGCATCTCAGATTATAAATATACATGCTTGACCTAAACAATACGTTTGTTACTTTCATGTGAGTATGTTGAAAAGGCAACTTTATGCGCATAGCATATCATTGTTATTAAAAATAAGTAATTTGCAAACACATTGTTAAAAATAAATACATATATAGATGTTATTGCTAAATATTGTAGATACAAATTGTCTATTGGATCTATCTATTTATAAATTTTCAAAGAAATGTATCTTTCTTACACTCGTTGCATAAATAACTACTTATTAATTTAGGCAAAGATTTTCACGCATAATTTTAATGAGCTCATTGTTGTTTACTAATACACCAGAGATTGTTCAAAAAGATTTGTAAAAACATGATTTTTAACATGTTTAATGAAACAACTAACAATATATGATTTTTGAAAATATTTATGAAAATGTATCCCCATGCCGATTCGGCAACAATAACGAACAATAGAAATGAATTGCTACGTAATTATAATTTTATAGCCACTAGAGCAAAATGCTCATTATTTTGTGCGAGTGATGAAAAAAGGGTGTGTATGTATGTTGGGGTTGTAACGAACGGCTTATTGTGGCCATCACCGCAAAAACGTTTCTTGTATACTAGATCAGCGACACTTGCGGTGCGTGCAATTTTTCCCTTGGGTAAGACCGCAGCGGGCCGCGCAAGCCAAATTATCAAACACATTTTTTTATTATTCGATAAATGGCATCATCGTGTAGTAAGAGTAGTAAGGGGTTGTTGCCCGTCAGCAAATTGATAGTATTGCGCGCGCTAAATAAATCATCGCGGCGGCTTTTTGTGTGTGGATGTGTGTGTGTGTGTGTGTTGGCAAATTTGTGTATGTATGCGCGCAACAACGAGCGAGAAACGGCGAAATAAAAAATATATAAAACATAGTAAATGAGATATATGTATATATAGATCGTAGCAACGATGTGATATTTTACATAGTATACTTTCCAATGAAATGACGGAATATAGGGGGATGAAAACAACATCGTTATACATAACAAGTTATTCCTTCTGTGGTTGATTTATGATACTCGGTAGCGCTGCCTATGCTAATAGTAGCATTTATATGTGTCTACATAACTTATAGCCTTTAAGAGTTAATTTGTTACTTTGATTTATATGCACTTTTGATTTATAATCTTTTCATTATTTATAACATTTTTCCTACTACATTCGCCCATCCCTTTACCTCCACCATAATAAACCTTTTGCTTCAACTATACCAAAACTTTCCGTTCAAATTAATCTCGTTTACATAAAAAATAGATAAACTCGCTGCTTTTTTTCCTTATCAAAACATGCTACTACCATTCTATAAAATGTTCCACAAATTATCTCCACGAGGCAACAAAATCCGAATACAAAGTTGAAAATCTCTGTACAAAATTGAAAACAAAACAAATTTTCTTCAGCTATTTATGATATTTTTGAAAAAACAAGATTTTATGTATATAATATTAGAGCTAAATTTAAATAATTATTAATTTCTAACAGGAATACAAGTACTGTTCACTTCTCAACTAAGTACCACGTCGACAAGAGAAGATATTGAACTAAACATATAAAATAATTGTAAAATTATAAGAATTGTACTAGAATCTTCAATTTTATGTATTTTTTGTTATATTTTCATCATCATTATGAGTGAATTGACATAAAATGATGTAAAATTGTCTGTCGTGCAGTAAAATAAACTTGCAAATTTATTGTTAAAAATACCTATAGGTACATAAAATCATGATTGAGTAAACAAACAGTTTGCCATCAATAAATCGCTGTAATTATTTTTAGCATGAAATAAATGTAAAATCGCATTAAACGAAAATTAAAAATTGAAATGCAAACAACAAGCTGTGGTGTGTATGTGTGTGATGCACGCTTTTTACATGTACGAGAGATGTGGAATGACAGCACAATATTGGAATTTATTAAACGCGCCAAATCAATGTTTAAAAATTATGTTATATCATATTCAATGAGGATGATGATGAAAAAGTACCAACAAATTATTGTTAATGTTGTTTTGTTGATGAGGTCAACATGTAAAATCAATTTGGAACGAATCAGATAAAAGTAGCGAGTGAGCATCATAAATATATAGGCGGATTTTGGGATAACAGTAATTTCCCAAATAGCTTCGAGAGTCGATTCGAGTGTTTATGGAATCGGTATTGCCTTTGTAAGCTTATCTAGCCTATCTGGTAATGAGATCTCTTGTCTGTCAGCGACCACAACTGTTGTGCTGCTTAGCCAAAAAAAAAACTATTGTTTAGCTTTCAATATTCAATAGAATTTTTTGGGTGGTCGTTGGTTGTTATGACGTTGCTGTTTGTATTTGTACACGTAAAAATTCGTTGATACCAAGATGCAAATTAAATTGATGTCACTACTTTTGTTGTAAATGTTTTTTTGGGCGCGCACGTGTATTAGTATACACACACACACACACACGAAGGAAAAGAAAAAAAGTGGGTTTCTGTATGTTAACAGCTGCAATCTTGCTAATGGCTATCTTGACATCCATTCTACATGTGAAGTATGCGTAAAAAAGATATATGTAAACACCTTTTTCTTAAAAAAAACCGCTTCCGCATGGATGCGCGTTAGAAACGCATCCATGCATGCAACAACAACAATAATAGAATCAACATCTTGATTATAACCATCACAAAATTGAGATGTATATGTATAGTCTGTCGGCGAAAACGTACAATATTATGATGCATTCACACAAAACACGTCTGTTACTTTGTACTAAATGACCAACGCAAATTTGTGTTTGCTAAGGCTGCAACATGTTATACACACCTCAAAACAACATTTCTAAAAAAACAAATTAAAGTACTATTATGTAATATAAAAATTGATATGTTGTATTTAGGTAGGGTTACTTACAACCATATTTTATGGCCTATAAGACGCATTTTTTCTTTAAAAAATTGTGTCCAAAATTTAGATGGGTTTCATACTCAAAATTAATGCAACAATGTTCAGTGTTTGATTAAAATTTTCAGCAATTCTCTAAGATAACAATATATAAGCTAAAAATGAAGCAAAAAAGAACATTTAGATGAAGATTTTCAGGGATTTTAATGGTTATTTGCAATTCCATAATAAAAATGACAATAATGTTATCTTGTTTCATAAAAAGTTTTTAAAAATTAAGATGGGTGTTATGGTCTGCAGCTTCTTACATATAATTTTATTCAAATTTCAATCGGTGTTTAGACCATTATTATGATAACATATCAGCGACCATTTATCAGATTTATCATGAAAATTATCTCCCTACTATACTTGCAATAATTTACCTGCGGTCATAATAAATAACAATTAAGATGACTGCTCTTTGTAATTTCGTACAATAGATTATTCACTACATACCTATGTACAATATAATTTGTTGAATAATTTTAATTAAATATGATGATTGTTTACAGTTGATGTGAATATGAAAATGTCCACAACTAACCGACACAACATAAATCAATTGAAATATGTGAAAATTGGTTTATCAACAATCGTAATTTATTCGGTTTTAAGTGTTTCGGGAAAGTTTCGGTGCGACAGTGTCTGCTGATTTCGTAATTTATGTAATGATATGAAAATAGCAGCGGCAGCAGCAGCAAACGCAATGTCGTGTCCGTAGTATGTAGTTGAAACACAGTGTACAGCAGGAAGTGGTCATACAGCATTCATCATGGTCGTGTATAGAATGCATCATCTATCATCGTCACTGCGTTCGGTATTGTCTCCATGTCAACGGCAGATCACCACCACAAATTGCAATGTTCCTGACTTTGTTGCTGATTTGATAATTAATTTGTTGACAGCGGATTAATCCATATTGCGTGGTATTATTCATATGTATACGCATCACGCAGTTGCGTCGGTCGCTCGCTCGCTCTCTCCACTTCTCTTCTTTTTTTTCGCGATTGAAACGCAAGCCGGGCATTAAATCTTCCACATTCGTGTTTTATAGAAAATTGCGTAACCACCCTCTCCCCTGCTGTGAATGACAATCTCGCCAAAACCTTTTTCCACATCGCTCTCTCACTCTCTCTCTCCCCCCGTCGCCCACCCCTGCAGCTACATAACATGCAGCACGGGAACGTTCTTTACGCTTTAAAGATTTTCTATGCTAACTGGTTTAAGGCTAGCCAGGGTTTACTTAATTCTCTTCGTCGCATTGATATCACTGACAGATGTGAATTCTATTGCATTCGAATATCGCACTCAAATATTCCCATTGTTGTTACATTTTATACTTTCTGGATTCAATTAATTCCATTTTAAAAAGGTTGACATTGCGTGTTGGGCGTTTTTTTCTCGCTTTCATTCACTTCACCACGATTATAAACCACACAAAACATGTTTCAATCTTAAAGGATTAAACTATCACATTTAATTTAATTAAGCCTTCAATCATATATCGACAAATATTCAAGGCAAAATGTTTAACAACAATAAAAATCATTCGTGGTGGTGGTGGTAAAAAGGGAATATCGTTTTTAGCAACATTCACACAGAGATGTTAAGCGATTTTCTATGATGAATTTAAAATTTTTTAAATAATTCATTGAAGAATGTAAAAAATGATAAAAACCGATAAATGTCTTTTAAAAAATATTTAAAAAATGTGTAAAACAATATACATAAATGTTCTTAGAGTGTCTTCAAACAAACTTTTCATACTTATTTTATAAAGCATTAAAATTGTTTAAAAATCCTGGGCGGCAAGAAAAATGATTAAAAAATTATCCTTTTGAGCAACCTCAACACAATTTTGCATTTCTCGCCGGATTTTCAACTAGTTTCTCAGTAATATCAGTGAAGAGTAGTTTCTCATGATTTTCGTTTCTTTTTTTAGTTTTTCATTTAATCTTTAAGCTTTTCAGCTAGTTTCTTAAAGAAATCAGAATATGGGTTAAAATTTACGCCTATACCAATGTCTTTTCCTTCAATAATTCTTACAAGCAAGTTAAAATTCTATTCTTAACGACAATGCTATTTTAAGCAATGTGTTACAAATATCGTAAAACAATATTAATAAAGAAGTAGGTAGAAGTTTTTTTTATGTTTTTCGACACAAATTCCAGTCATTTTCCTAGAATTTCCTCAAACATCTGAAAGTTTGTTCTTATATACCAACTTTCCATATACTTTTTCTTTTCAGACATAAAAACATGGATTTAATATCAGTTTCGTATAACTTTTTATATTAATTAATTGAATTCGTTTTTTATATAAAATAATTTTCTTTGCGCAACTTTTCAGCAAATGAATGTATGTATGAAAAAAGTTGTATTTTCAGTGTTTCGAGCATTTATTTCGCCCACGTAGCGCACTAGTTGTGACATATAACAAAATTAGCAATCGAAACGATTAGGTATGTATAGAAAGCAATCAATTAAAATTGCAATGCGCATTTAGTGTAATTTATTTTAAATTGGCTGGAATTTACCGTGCAAATATTATAACAGTTAACAATGTTGTAACGTTGTCAATTATTCGAGATTTAAAGAGGAAGCGCAACGGGGGGAAGAAGATTCGCATAAAATACGGTACATATAAATTTAGAAGAAGGAAAAAAAACTGTATACACTGATGTACCAAGTTATTTTGCATGTGGCAGCCGCCAACATCCCTTGCAAAAAAATTTACATTTCAAACACTTTTATATAGCACATTATAAAATCATGCAATGAATACTGATACGAGTTTTGCCTTCGATAAAATGCATTATAAAACTTTTCCCATTGGCGAAACGATCATTTTTTTCACGATTGTATAGTACATACTACTTCCATCCGATGCAACGACATAAAACTTGCCGAGGCAAACGATTATGCGCGCCAACAACACAGCACAGTCCGGGTTTTAATAAATTAATTAATCCCAGGCCAGACATTAGCAAAGCATAGGTGATATTTTTGAATAAATATGATTATTAATTTTTTCATACATTTTAAACTCTATAGTGAACTAATTAGATTAGGTGAAATTAAAATGAC
>JARJDW010007214.1:0-18831 GCA_030264715.1 Adinopsis sp. GC000173 | reverse complement strand
TGCAGTAATAAATTAATAGAACAAGTTTTTCTTGATGACTTTAATGCCAATGCAACAATTAATAAATAACATTTGATTTTTTCTTTTCAATTTGTAATAATAAATTAAAATTAATTTATTTCATTAAATTTCCAATAAATTTATAGAAAAAACACAATATGCAACCAAAATTGCAAAGGAGCAATGTTGACAATACAGCAGTTAGTAGATATATATATCGTTCTCTTTTTTTCCAATTTCTGTAATAAAAAATTAAAAGGGAAAGTTTTTTTTCTCCTCTCTTTCGCGACGACGTTACACTCATTGAAATTGCTAATTGAAGCATTGACATTTTTATTATCCGATTTATACCGTCGGTCGTCTACCGGGTGTGTGCAATATATACATACATACATACATAGAAGACGGATGGACGTCGCGCTTCCTTAACGCATTAATTAACTCTCTTACACATTGTGTGTGTTTTCATTCAATTCAATTCAATTCATCCATATGGCTTTTTTTTCTATCATTTTGTAACGCGATTTAATTGATATTGCATTTGAGCTACTACCCATGCTTATTATTTTTGCTCTTTGTAATTGGAGTAAATAAATAAATGATTACTCAAATCCATGGAAAAAAATATTAAAATCGATAAGGAAATTTTCTTATTTACACCGCCATCTGTTTTATCATCTTTTAATACAATTTAGTTATCGCATTTGAGCTACTAATTATTTTTTCTCACCGTATACAAATAATTATTTTTTAGATGAGGTAATTGCGATGTGTTGTAGATAATTAACTCAAATCCATGCAAAAAACAGTAAAATTATGGACGAAATTTTCCTATTTTCACCGCCATCTCTTTTATCATCTTGTAACAGATTTTAATTACCGTATTTGAACTACTACTAATTATTTTTGGTTGCAGTAATTAGAATATAGGGATAATTATTTTCTGGGCAAAGTAATTCAAATTTGTCGTAGATAATTAAGAAAGTGGCTTAAATCCATACAAAAACTTGTATCTTCTATTTTCACCGCCATCCATTTATCATCTTGTAACACTATTTAATTATCGCATTTGAACTAGTGTTTCTTATTTTTACTACCAGTAATTGGTGTATATAAACAATTATTTTTTGGAAACAGTTAATTGCAATTTGTCATAGATTATTAAGAAAGTGACTTTAATCTATGCAAAAAACAGTAACATTTTCTTGTTTAATTATTAATTATTTTTTAAAGTACATAATTGCAATTTGTCGTATGTATTTTAGATAATTAACCTGTGCAATTATGAAAGCGACTCAAATCCACGCAAAAAACAGTAAAATCGATGAGGAAATTTCCTTATTTACACCAAAAAACGTATACATGTATAAGTACAAAATTAAGCAACATTGTTGTTGTACCAGTTTGTCATACACCTCTCACTTTTAGCAATAGCATCGACACGCACATTTTCTTATCACAATTTTGTAAGTGCACACGCATTAGACCGGATGTAGTAGTCATGAAAAATTAGCGCGCAAATTTGCAATCACACATACGAAATATACGAAAAACAAACGAAATTAAAAAATAATCGAATGTGTGCGTGTATAATCTGTTCCATTTTCATATATACATACACAGAAATTTCAACATTTATATATTAAGTAATAATTAATTAATTTTGTTGCAATCATATATCATGTTGCATTCAGAGATTGTTAATTTTTAATTTCCAGTTGATTTGGTTGCCTATACAGCAGTCAAGTGACATTTATTATTATTGCATTTATTTATTTATCTCCACTCTAACCTAGAAACACACGGACATGTGCTTGTGCTATGCAATTGCTTTACTTATTTTTATTTTTTCGTTTAATTAAATATCAAGCGAGCGAGAACGCGCATTACATTTCTTGCGATTGGTTAGCATTGAAAATGCGCGCTAAGTACTTGCAATTTATTATTCGATATATTTCAAGGCTTTGCCATAGTTAGAATTGTTAGAAAGCCATTTATTATATGTAATGCATATAATTTTATCACCGAAATATTAATTGGAAAGTGTCATTGATCGATTTTTCGAGTGCGCGAGTCGTCGTCGTCGTCGTCTATTGTTGAAGAGGAAAGACGCAAAAAATTAAACAGAAAAAAAAAGAACGATGACGATGAAAACTTTCACATACATACTATATATATATATTTTATGAAAACGAGATAGGATTATATAAACTACTACTATAAAGTAGTAGTAGGTAAAAAGTGTGGTTTTTTTTCTAGCCGTACGATTTATCTATTAAGTGGATAAAAATTATATCATCATTAAACGAAATGAAGTGCGATGATTGCACAAGATTATATTTCTTTTTTTCTATCCTTCTAGCAATAATAGTAATAATAACAATAAATGAAACAGTTTTTGTTTTTTTTAATTTTTTTTTATATTATTGTTATTAAATAGATGGCGCTGATTTAAATTTAAATGTCGTATTTAAAAAATTATTGTGTTTATTTAACAAACGCAAGCAAACAAAAAAGAAAGTTGCAATAATAAACAAAAAAGCGCCCAAATAAATGCTTTCTTTTGCGATCGAATCTGCAACGATGCACAGACACTTAAACAAATATGAATAATATACGCAATTGTGAAATTAAGAGTGGCAGCCAGCAAGCAAAAGTAAGCAAGCAACGATTTACGTATTAATGCGTAATAATAATAAATTTACGAAAAGTGGATAATTAGAAAGTGTGCGTCATCAATAATATAATATAATCAGCGGCGAAATGAATATAATATATCGCAATGTATTTAAGAAACTAATTGTTCGTTGACGAAAGAACGACGCTCGCGCTGTGCCGCATTAACGAAAGCATGTAATTGTACGTACCTTTTTTTTAAATTAATTATGACACTGACACGAATTTTCATACGTATATACATACGTACACATGAATGTCGCTGATTTTTATTGGGCAAAACTTCCTTTTCTAATTATTGGCAAATTCTTTGAAATACTGTATTAAATGACAATTAATTACGCGCTACGAAATACTACACGGTATGTATTAATTAGGACCGGTGAGTCTGTGTGCCAGTCAGTGTTGCACATGGCCTAATTTACGCCAAGGTCGTAGCTTTTTTTCTTCTTTCTTTGATTCTCGATTCTCTTGATGAAATGCAAACGATCGGCGCGCGCCCAATTTCATCATCGCATCCAACATCATTGATGATTATATAATTTTTCTCCTTCACGCTAATTTCATTTCGTTATTTATGAGTAGTTTTCTAGAAAATTTGTTTATACAACTTTGATTGCATGCTAAATGAACTACTTGAATTTTGTGGAAGGAGTATTGTATAAAAACTAGGATTTATAGAAATATTAGGGGTCTTATAGTATTTTTTCATTATATATAAAAAAATGTTATATGGAAAATGAAGTACCAGGACATGGCAAGATATATTTTGTCATAAAAACGATTTGAATCAATAATTTTGCCAGAAAGTACATGAAAATCTATAAAAAAAATTAGCGATTATATAGTAGGTTTGTTTCAAGTTACGGTTTTTAACTAGTTGTCAATTAGTTGGTAACCGTTTACATTACACCTAATTTTCGATTTCTTATAAGCAGTCACCAACTTAAAATAATTGCCAACTGATTACCAATTATAACTTTAGACAGAACGGAAAATTATAATTTTTCTATTTAAATTAATTTTTATAAAAAATCAGTGCGATTTATATCTACTTTTATTTTATATATTTAATAAATAATAATAAGCATTCAAATCGACGAATTGAAGCCGATAGTACAAATTTATATATCTTACTATTTAACACACACAAATAAGTTAGAAGCACAATAAAATCAACGTAAAGTACACATAATAATTTATATTTTTGTTGATATGCAGTTTCCAACTTTTAGACGTCACAATAATTTGCAAACTGTTTCGACCGTTGCCAACCGGTTGGAGATACAGTCAGAAATTACTTGAAACGCACGACCAACTTTCAGTTTTAGTCGAAATGTCACTTGCTATCAACGGTTGTCAACTAGTTGAAAAGCGCAAGTTGAAAATTTAATTAATGGAAAACGAATTACTAGGACATGGTATGTGGAGTATATTATTTTGTCATAAAAAACGATTTAAATCAATAACAGTTTTCTTGCTTTATGATTAGACTTTAGAAAAACGTAAATTTTGCTAGAAATTACTATCAAAATAATCTTTTAGTGACAATTTATACAAAAAATAGCGATTATGTATTATTTTTGTCTTTATTTATGAAAATTTTCTTACATGAAAATGAAATGAATTAGCAGGACATAGTAAGAGTATTTTGTCATAAAAACGATTTGAATCAATTCCAATGTTCTTGCTTTATGCATAGACTGTAGATAAATGTAAATTTTGCCAGAAACTACATCAAAATTGGCGATGATATAGTATTTTTGTCAATAAGATGAAAATGAACTACTAGGACATGGTAAAACGAGTATAGAGTGGTATATTTTGGCATAAAAGTGACTTGAATCAATTTCCTCATTTTACCTACTTTACTCTATTATTGTTGTACAATATTATTATTAAATCTCTAATTTACAATATTTTTACATAGAACGCCGGTTGGCGATTATATAATCGCGCTTGTCTGTTCTTGCTGCTGCTGCTGCGCGCGATTCAAATCTAAATAAAATTGAGACTTTTACATAATAATCATAATAATAATAATGGCTGGCTATGCGGTGCTTAATCTTATATTTATATTTTCTAAAGTTAAACAATTTGATCTACTTTAAGAAAGAAATATTTTGCTGCGGCGCTATCACGACGTACGAAAAATTTTTATCATCAAACAAAACTTTCACACACAAACAGGCAGACATGCACAAATAAGTAAATAAAAAGTTAATTGCTTAAGTAACTTTAAAGAGTATGGCAAAGGCGTTGCTCCTTTCCTTTCTATTTTTCGCTGAAAACAATACGCGATAACCGATCGCGTATCGTAATTACTTATTAAAAATCAGTAAATATAAAAATTATTGCTATAGTTCAATGCTAAATCAAACCTTCGATTGTTGTTGTTGCTTTTTTTTATTCTTTCTTTCTTTATTATTAGTTCAAGTTTGTACATACATACAAAGAAAAATGCGTTATTGCGATTGTTGCCTCACCATTATAATTAATCTGACTTAAGGTTCAATTAATAACTAAGCCACACATATACTAAATAAATAAATAAAACACACTCATGGTATTTTCATGAAATTGTGCAATTATGTAACTTTCTATCAAAATTATAATACCGCGATGAAAGAAAAAAATTATAACGCGAGCGATTGCATTATAGATTTTATTAATAATTAAATTGGATCATTACATCTTGATTATTACATACGTGCATTTATGTCGTCTACTCGACGTAATGTGTCACAGTACTTCGTTTCTTATGCAATCAAAATTTTCATTAAAAAAAGGGTGATGGAGGGTTAATTTCTTTGTAAGAACGTTAATGATACGTTAAAAACATTACTTTCATGTAATTTCTAGTAAAATTTATAAATTTTGTTGTGTACTTATCTTATCATATAACAGTAGTTCATTTTACGTACAATCAACATTCATAAAAATGTGACATTTTCGTTAAATAAAAAAATCAGTGAAAAAGAATTAATTTTGTTGCAAGGACATTAATGTTGCATAAACAGAACGTTAAAGATATTAATTTCTAGAACATTTCTAAAACAATCTACTCATCTCTTACTACATCGCAACTTGTAGTATATTAGTTCATTTTACATGTAATAAAAAAGATACATTAAAATATTTAAAAAATTATTATCTAGCAAAATTTATACGGTTTCTGGAACATTTATTAGTATAAGTATAATCAAAGTTGCATAACTGGTGGTAAAATTTAAAACTTTTCTAGAAAATTCATATTTTTCCTCTTTTTTGCCGATTAATCAATAAATAACTTTAAATTTAATTTCTAGCAAAATTTACTTCTCTTCTGGAATATTTATTGGAATCTACTCTTCCTATCACATCCCATATAGCAGCATTTCATTTTTCATGTAATCAAAGTTGCATAAACTTGTAAAATTTATATTTTTTCTAGAAAATTCGTATATATTATGTGCATACGCACTTTCCCTCTTTTTTGTCGATCATTCAATCACACACGCGTCGTAATCAATAAATAAATTATCGCTAATCATTACTTTTACATAAAAAAATATATAAATAAATGTATATGTACGTAAAGATTAGAGATTTTCTCTAATCGATGTAATTAATCAGCCCGGCGCGCGAGCAATTTCAATTAAAATTCGCATTTTATTTTAGCTCTTGCGCGTTGTTGTTTCCTCATTCTCTCAAATGAAATCAAAAACCGGGAAAAAGTCGATAGAGATATAATATATATAAATAAATAAAATACATTAGGTGGCGTTTATATAATGTGTGTGTGTGTTGTATATAAAGTTTTATTTACATAAATTTTTACCTGTGGGGAGAGACAGAGCGCGGCGCAAAACTATGCACATATACATACATACTTACACGACGACGAAGGTAAAGAAAAAATGATATGGAATAAAAAATTAATACTTTCTAAACGCGTTCGTTTGTTTGTTGTGTCGTATATTCCAACAACGATAACACTTAGACTCTGTATAGCCGAGTTTTTTTTGTTGTTATCTTTCGGCTTGTTGATGGATAATAGTAAAAATCGCGCAGTTTTTTTTCCTATTTTTTAATTTATTAACAAAATTAATGTTTCACTGCGGTTAGGAGACGCGACGGATAAAATATGTATTGCCTATTGTATATGCACAGTTTGTGTGTTGTTTGTTATGCAAGACGAACAGCGAGATCTCGTTGCGCTTGCTCTGTCGCATATATATACGATATTTGCGCTGTGTGCTGCGGTTTGAGATGAGTAACGATACTTTCACTTATATAAACATTAATTAGCCAGTGAAGTTATTTTTTTCTTCTTGCGACTTCGTTTGCACTTGGAAAAACAGATCCGGATTAAATATGATATGTATATAACAAAGATATGTATATTTGGTTGTCTATTTATATGAATCTCAAATGAACTAATTAAATAATCTGACATTAACAATAATTAGCCAACCAAGATTTGGTCATTCGTACTAAAATAAGCAAAATTTAATGTGAATTCAATCTCTAATGAACTAATTTTTTATAAATTATCAAATATTAATTATCCAGCTAAGATTCTTTCAATTGCGATGTATATTTGGTTGCCGCTTTATGAATCTCAAATGTCCTAACTGTTTTATCCAAAGGCAAATCCGAATCTAATACAATTTAATTGTTGGGATTGCATAGTTGGTTGTCTATCTATGAATTTGAAATGAACTAATTAAACAATGTAGCATAAACACATTAATTATCCAGTTCTAACTTGTCTTAATTTTTTTTTGTACAAAAACAGAATCAAAATTCGATAAAAATCAATTTCTACGTATGTTTGGTTGCTGAAATGTCTTAACTTCCTTTAGAATCAAAATGAAGTTGAATTTAATAATTTTTTGATTGTGACGTATGTCTAGTTGCCGTTTGGATAAATCTCAAATATTCTAACTTTTGGATTTGATACAATTAACTTTCTTGATTCTGATGTATGTTTGGTTGCCGATTCATGAATGAAATGTCAGACCTCCTAACTTTTTACGCCAACAATGAAGCATTGATGGCAATCACGCATCATTTGTTATTTTTATAAAAACATAATTGAAATGAAAAGTATGTACATTTTAATTAACTTATCGGGTAATAAAATAAAATTTTTGCTGTTTTGTAATGCATAATTAATTGATTTATGATTGTGTCACCACATCAGCTAGCTTATTGTAATTTAATTCGTTAACTAGTATATATATTCTCGCTTACTTTTCAGCGCCCATTGTGCGGCGTCGTGTAATCCGCGCAGATAGCGCTCCACATCGCGACGACATTCGCCCGTCAGGCGTTCGCTGATCGGCTTCCAGCGCAGCGCCAGCAATTCGGCGTTGAAGAAGTTGAGCGATTGGGCGAGACTTTCGCGCACCGAAATTGTCACATTATCATCATCATCAATAAGCACATCATCACTACCATTGACAGTCACCACCGATAAAGTTAGTAACAAATACAGCCAGAACATCGTCGCGACGCACTTTGCTGTTATCATCATGAAGCGCTCTTGTTGTGGTGCATTGGCGTTTACACAAAAAATTCACACTCTCGATGATGATAATAACTTTTTTCTTCTGTTGTTTTTTTTTTGTTTTCTTGTTGTTGTTTGAATGGGTTGGCGTGCGGTGCTGGTGTGCTTGATTGTCGCTCGCTCCGGCCGCACCGACGCCCCAAACCCAGCCGTCCCTACCATTACTTTCTCCACACTTCATCATCAACATCGTCGGGGCGTTGGTATATACTTATACCATTTATTTTTATTTTTTTTGTAACATAGTCTTTGCTATTATGGCTTTTTTCGCATTTTCAGCGAATTGCACACGTGTGTGTACATTTGGTTGCAGTAACACACGCTTTTTGATTAAATAACAAAATTTTCGTAATTCTTTTTGCTGAACATCATTGAGGACATATTATAGAAGTGGTCTTTATGTAATAATAATTGATGATTATAATTCGTCTGCCTTCCTCTAATTGCTACAATAAATACATAAGCTGAAATTTGCTGTTTGACATATCGATACATTTGAACTAATTAATTGGCGGACGCAGTGCCGGATTAAGGCATTACTGAGATTCTATACAAAATACAAGGAGATGCACATTTTTTTACGACTTTTTCATTGTTTTTGCTCATTTTCTATGAGACTTTTTCATGGTTTTCACAGGTTTTGCTACTTTTTGCTGTTTTTTACAACTGTTTTGTTTTTCGCTGTTTTTTGTCACTCTTTCGTGTTTTTTACACAACGTTTTACTGCTTTTTTCTGTTTTTATGCTTTTTGCTATTTTATTTTAATAATTTTCTTACTGTGTTATTAAAGAACAGCAAAAATCAGGAATTAACACAAAAAAGGCGTAAAATGTGGCAAAAGAACACGAAAAATGGCAAGAAACTGAAGGAATGTTAAAATGTTTCATATCATTCATTTGCCCTAATCTGGGTCCTTCAAAATTACGGGCCCTAATTTGTCTATTGGTTAATCCGACCCTGGGGGGAGGACGTTTTGTTTGAGTAGATTGTAGGTCGCCGTACACATACACGCTTGACATACCTAATTATCATCAATTTTTTTGCCAGATATAATGTATTGTGCAAAAGCGCAGTAATTGATTTTTATGTGATGGAATTAATAGCACACAACAATAATTCAACTTTCAAAAAATTGCAAAAACATTATTTTTTGCGCTGGAAAAATTAATCACTTAACAAATCGGTGACATTTCGTATTTATTCATTTTCAACTAATTGATTGAGGACTGGCAGTTTACATTTGACATAAATTTTTCATTTTTTGCTTAAAAGTTAATTGATTGAGCTTGCTAGTAAATTAATAACGTGTAGAAAAAAAATAAAAAGCCTAACAATAATTCAACTTTCAATAAATTGCAAAAATACTTATCTAAAAATGTGACATTTTATATTTATTCTTTTTGAAATAATTAATTCGGGACTATCAGTAGATTGTAGGCCGTTTACGTTTAACATAAATAAATCATTGTTTAGCGTGAAAGTTAATTGATGGGGGGTTGCAAGTAAATTAATAGCGTGTAGAAAAATGTTTTAAAAAAAGCAACTTTCAAAAAATTACAAAAACTTTACTTAACGAATCTGTGACATTTCATACTTATTTCTTTTGATCTAATTGATTGGGAGCAATTATAATAAATGTTTTTTGTGCAAAAGTTAATTAATAGCTATTGTTTATGAAATTTATGTTATTTAACAACAAAAACACTTAAAATGTTTAATTAACTTTGAATAAATTTTAGGTAGTTGATTGGGACTACGAGTTGATTGCAGATTTGACAGGCATAAATATATATAAATTTTATTTTCGAAACCTAATTAAAACTATTGTTATTTAACAACAAAAAAGGAAAACTATGTTACTTAAAACTTTAACATTTTGTATTCCGAACGACATAATTTATGGCAGTAGTTCACTTTCGTTCGTTTGAGAGAGAGATAAGTTTTGTCGAACAATTAAATGAATTAATTGTATTGGATATTTACAAGACGCATTAAAAAATGCGTAGATTCTGACATTATGAATATTTTATTTACAAAAATCAAATAAATAATATTCTTGTTTATCCGGCAAAGTATTGTTATTTAACAACAACAAAAAGCAAAACTACATTGGCATTAAAAAATGCGTAAATTATAACACTGTGAATTTTTATTTGCAAAATTGAATTAATTTACCATACTTGTTATGTGTTATTATTGTTATTTAACAACAAAAAACAGAACATTTCGTATTTTGCGACTAGATTGTAGTAGAACACTTACGTTTTGATGACATAAATAATTGTTTTGGACAAACAATTAAATTAATTAATTGTGTTGTATTTGGCAAATGAGTACTGTTATTTAATAACAACAAAGCGTAGTTAAAAAATGCGTAAATTCTGACATTATGTATTGATTAATCAAAATTCCACTTTCAATTTCTAAATTCATATATATTACCAACAATAATAAATTTGTTGTAATCGCCGTTCTCCTCCTACTCCTCCTCATCGTTTTAGTTGGTTTTTTATAGATTTTTTTAAAAGTTTCTATCATCATAGACTTAGTTTCTATAACGCGTCCGATTTGGATTAATAAATAATTTCACTTTTAATTTCAAAACATTGAGAGATTTTTAATTTAATTCGAATTTTCACATTTTCATCGATCGATTACACATACGCACACACTGACTTAGATACTCCAGTTTTATTACTTAATAGAATCCACCCATTTTCGCATGTTTTCATAATTAATTATAATTTAAATTACGTTTTGCAAAAAATAACGTATAATTAATAATTATTTTCTAATAGCAGGAAAGAGTATTTACGCATAAAATTAGCTTACTTTCTTTTAATAATAACATTATAAAGCAATAAATCAATCTAAATATATATTTATATATTATTTTTGATTGAATCAAAATTAAAAATTTGGTAGCGCACTCAAATTGTTAATGTATGCAACCCAATTCACACGCGCTGACATTGAACTGTTGCCCAGTTACACAATACGCGTTTGCATATACACAACTACAACACACGAAAACTCGCCGTCTCATTTGGTGCCGGTGTTTTTCTATGATTTACGATGACGGTGCTGAGTCCATTCGTCTATTGGGCGCAAAACGAGGAGAATCTATATCTAAAGGTGGACCTTAAAGATGTGAGAGTGAGTAAACCGTAAATTCTAACCTCAAACGCATATAAATACTACATTGCGTAAATTTCGTAGGAGCCGAATATTCGTTTGCATGAGGATAAGATCACGTTTGAAGGCACTGGGCTAGGTGCACAAGGCATTAACAAGTATGGATTCAGCCTAAATTTCAACGGGGAAGTAAATCCGGAGGTAGTAATACTACACATACATATAAATATATAATTTATAGATTGATGATTCGATAATTATAGGCGAGCAACTATCGCGTGCTGGATAATAAAGTCGATTTCACGCTGATCAAATCGGAGAAGAGATGGTGGCCGCGACTGACTTCACAACTACAAAAACCGGCATGGCTGAAGATCGATTTCGATCGGTGGCAGAGCGAGGAGGATGTGGATGACGATGAGGACGTGCGAGATATACGCGAAGACTATCCCGACATCTATAAGAAGCTGCAGCAAGAGGAAAGAGGATTCAGTAAAGGTAAATTCAATTAGAAATTCAATCAACAATATTAATTTGGTGCATTTCAGAGGATTGGAAGAAAGTCTATCTGGGATTTTACAATCTAGGCATGTTCGTCGGCTATCTGTACGTCTTCAGCGTGCTACTGATGCGTTACATCAAAGACGGAATCAATTCGTATCCGGAAACGTATGCATCGGTGGGTGGCGCGATGATCGTGCTACAGATGCTGCAATTCTTGGAGGTGATGCATCCGCTATTCGGCTACACGAAAGGAAACGCTCGCACCGCTTTCGTGCAGGTATTCGGACGCGCCATGGTGCTGTTTGCGCTTATCGATAGCGAGCCGCGCTTACAAACGAAACCAGTCATATTCTACTTGTTTGTGGTGTGGAGTGCAATCGAAGTGGTTAGGTAAAAAAATTAAATAAAAAAATTAATTTTTATATACATGAAAATCAATTAGCGGTTTTACTTCCGCAGATATCCGTATTACATAACGCAGGTGTACAAAATGGAGAATGCGTTTCTCACTTGGCTGCGTTACACAATCTGGATTCCACTCTATCCGCTCGGTTTCCTATGTGAAAGTGTGCTCATACTACGTGCGATTCCCTACTTCGAGGAGACGGGCAAGTACAGCTGGCACCTACCGAACAAGTACAACGTCGTCTTCAGCTTCGTCGCGCTGCTGAAAGTCTACCTGCTGCTCTTTATGCTGCCCGTGCTGTACATGCTGATGACGTACATGTACAAGATGCGCGCGAAGAGGCTCGGCCCCAATAAGTGGCAAAAGCCGCGAAAGAATAAATAGGACTTTGGATTATTGTATACCTGCTAATTTTTTGTTGATTTATTTTTAATTGGGTTTTTTATATGCATTAAGATTTTATTTCCTATTAGGTAATAATAACGGTTATGATTAATTATGCATGTGTTTTAGCTGATTTCGACACTCTCCAAATTTTGCTTTTATTAAGCTTTAAATCATTCGTATTGAATACGAATACCATCCAAACATGATTATAAGAACGTTAATAATTTGATTCGCATCAAAATCAGTGCATTTGATGCGATTTTGAATGCTTTGTAGTCAATTTACAAAATGCGCTTTTAGAAATGTTCGATTTGCTTCCGGATTATTGTAAATACCTTTAGAAATGACTGACTATATCATTAATAATTCGTTTCGCATCGAAACTGGTTCTCAACAATTCAAATTTAATGAAAATTATTTACCTTTGATTTTGATACAACGTTTACTTGAATTAATTACAAAACAATTATCCCTTGCTATTTTAGTTAAACCTCAATAGTTTTAAAGTCGTTTTCATCCAAAATATTAAAATTCTCAAAAATATTTATACATTCACCACCATCTACAGGGCAATAGTGCAATTGGCAAATAAGTTTGAGGTTAGGTTAGCTCGTAATAAAATAATCCAAATCGCAGACAGAGAGTAGTAAAGCGACATCAACAAAATGATTGCTGTGCATTGCGGTGAGTAAAATTAAACATAAAATCGTATCTATTATTTGATTAATTAATCTATTCTGAAGGAGCCGGTAAGCATTCGCGCAAACATCACATAAAATACAAGAAATTGTGCAATAAAGCTTGCCGAGCTGCGGTGGAAAATCTAAACGTCGGCAAATCCGCTTTGGAAGCTGCTAAAATCGCCGTCAAAGGTATTTAATTGATTTAAATTATTATAACACATACTGCAGTTAATAAAATTTCAGTGTTGGAAGATGATCCATTAACGAATGCAGGTACTGGATCAAATTTAACAATAGACGGAATTGTCGAGTGTGATGCTTCGTTAATGGATGGTGATACGTTAATATTCGGCGGATGCGGCTCTGTAAAAAAGGTAAAAAATCCAATCGAACTCGCCTATGACATATGCAAGAAACAATGCGATGAAATGAAATTGGGATTGATTCCACCCAGCCTACTTGTCGGCCAAGGCGCTCTACAACATGCACGTGAGAATCAATTGACGATCGTCAAACACAAACAGTTAATTAGCAAGAAGGCGGCGCGTCAATTAAAAGAAATCAAAAGTATGCTAAGCATTTACGATCAGATGCGAATGGATACGGTCGGAGCGGTGTGTTGTGATAAATACGGTTGTGTGGCGGCGGCATGTAGTTCAGGAGGATTATTACTGAAAAAACCGGGACGTGTTGGACAGGCTGCGTTGTATGGATGCGGCGTCTTCGCCGATAGCTCGCATAAACTATCTGAAACATCAGTAGCTGTTTCTACTACGGGTTGCGGTGAACATTTAGTGCAAACCCAGCTCGCGAAAGAAATCGTTGCTGACTTGAAACGTTGCGAATGTCCTATCACCGAACTATCAAATACAATTAACAAAAAATTCATCAGTGAGTTAATTAATATTTATTGAGAATATTATATAAAAATGTATTATCTATTAGATTCTAGATATGTATATAATGCTGAAAAACGTAGTGCTGGCGCACTAGTTATGCATCTAACATCAAACATGGATTGTAGCGTACTATGGGGCCACACCACCGAATCAATGAGTATTGGATATATGCATATTGATGATAAGCGACCAAAGAGTATCGTGTCAGAGTTTCCTAATGCATCACGACTTGGACAAGCGATTAATATTGAAGGATCGAATGTCTACAAGATTGATTTACAGAATAAGCCATTTGATATCAGTGAAGGCAATATAACATATACAGTGGAAAAATTTAATAATGACTCTAATACGATTGCTGATATTAAGTTACAATAATTTCATTTAGTTTAATATTTTATTTGATTAAAATGCCAAGGTAGGCAACTTAATGTACACCATGGAAGAAAAATCAATACTGATGATTCTAACCTATAAATCTGTGAAATAATACTGTAATGGATAATTAAATTAATAATCTAAAAAAAACAAAAGCAAAATGAAGTGTTTGTTGGTGTTCGACCACTTAAACGATATCATCTACACCAAATACAATAAAAAGTTTGCGGTGCACATCAACGACTACGCCAAGGCGCAAAATTTATTGAATGAAGATGTAAGTCGATGCAACATCATATATAATTACTAGATAGTAATTGATTTTGTAGGCGAACAGCAGTAAATTGACGGCGAATGTGATCGTGCAGATATTCTCACCGCTTGTGACATCGCAACGCATCATGAGCTGCCAGTTTGGGAACAGCTACACTTCGATACAGTGCCAGGATGGATTGAACATGACGTTTGAAGAGTATATGGGCTATTTGTTTGTGAGTATCGGCTTGGATGATGTACAGTCAATGAAACGGACGCTAAATACATTCATCGCTATTGTACGATTCTTGTGCGGTCCTAATGTTGTCGCGTAAGTCTTTAAAACTTTTAAACAGACGATGCGTCTGACACCTTCCAGTGCCTTTGTATATAGTCTATATAGTGGAATTTCGAGATACAATTATTTTGTTTGAGAACGGAGATAGAAGCTGTAATTCCAGATGTTTTGCAATAAAATCACTGCGTTATTTATTAATACATGTATCTCGTTTGACACACGAGCTAATTTGAGTTACGAGGACGCTGATGGAACGAATTGAATTTGTATCTCAAATGTTCGAAGGTGTTGGACGCATGGTCTGAATCCACTTATAAAATAAATGTTTTTAATGCATTGATGAATTTTAGTTTGAAAACTAACACACAGCTGGCTGCTTTATTAACCGGATTAATCGATACGTGGATTTATTTGTACTCAAATGATCAGGCTTTCTACACAGAATCGGTGGAGCAGCTAATCGTCAACGCCGAGTTGAGCACCGCTGCGTTGCAATCAGTCCAAGAAGCGGTTGATAAACTCAAGCACGTTACCGAATGCAATAAGACACACGCGTTAATATTCGTTGAAAATAAGTTTTTAACATTGTATTCGAGTCAAAACGCGAAGGAATTATCGGCGACAGATATATTATTTATGCAATTACTTGCTGATTATATAAATAAGAAGCGAAGTGATGTGGAGAGTGATGGAGATAGTGATGAGGAGTATTACAGTCCTTCAAGCTCCCCGGTGCACTCCACTGCATCAAATTTGGCGGAAATCTTCCAACCTGAAGTTGTCGATTTATCGTCCTATCAAGTATTACTAACCGGTAATGATTTTGAACCGAAATGCATTCCACATTGCGTTCATCTAAAGCGATTAAACGATGGTGTCACATTTGTAGTGCTGATTGAAACAGGCAGTCCACAATTAGCGGTGAATTTATACAACACATTCCTACACATACATACCTTGCAAACGGTGCAGATACAGCGCGATGTGGAAACGCTACGTCCCATCTTTGACAGTCTCGACACCAGCGTGAAAAAGCTATGCGATGGCCTACGACGCATCAAGAGCGTCACCATTGAGGCATACTACAAGGAGCTAAGTAAAAAGTGGGATTTTATGCGCAAAAAGTACTTGGAATTCATTAAGATGAAGGACGATGCAATGGATGCGTTACTGCGCGCCGAATCAGCCACCGCCGGATTGTTGGATGTGCTGAATGAGATTTTAAGTATTACCGCCTTCGATCACACAGTGCTTAAAGCGTCGCAACGCTTCATCGATGAGATCGCTAAGTGTGTGATGGCGAGATTGGCGACCTACAGCGACTACTTGAAGGTGAAGGCGTTGAGGAACTTTCCGCTCGTATCATATCCTTTACTACAGCATGATGAAATAAAATTTGATATTTTGGTCGGCATTTTGTTGTAGTACATACGTAACGCCAATCAAATGATTAGTTTTATTAAATATTTTTGAATTCTAGTATACTAATTGGTTGATTATATTAATTTTGATTGGTGGTTGCGTAACTTGCAACAAAATGACCATGTAGTAAATTAATGCATGTACTAGATGTTTTTAATCCTTAATTTATGAAAAACACAAGAACTTCCCTAACGATCAATAAGTATCTCGAGGAGTTTCCCGGTTTGGTACATTTTTTATACATTGATCGAACGACGCATCGCATCACAACGCCCAGTTTGGATTTCAATTCGGAGCAAACAAACGCTCTCACAAAGAAAAAGGTATTTAATTAATTGATTGTAAACTAAATTTGTTTCAATGATATTGATTTTAGATATGGGCAATGATTAATTTCTCACGCAATCACCTGCAAGACGGGCATTTATCGTTGATGTGGAAGGATACGACGTTTAACTATGCGTACTTTTTGTGGTTTGAGGATATGGCCGGATCACCGTTGAAGCCGACGATCTTCCCCACCAACGCATCGAAGGCGTTGCCGCAGAGCGGAATTCTTTGCGGCGATTTTTACCAGTAAGTAATATAAGCAAAACGTAGAATAAACAACAAAGTAATCATTTGTTTGCGCTGCAGGAAACTTAAAGAAGCTTGTTTCCCAAAGGTATCGCCGATGAAAATTCGCTGCTACGAATTGTATTGCATTCATTTGGGTCTGGCGACGTCGTCGTGCGTGTTGGAGCACACGAGGCGGTTGGCGGCATCGATTTGGGAGCTACGCGGCCATCCCAATCATCCGGTCGATTTTCTCTAAAGTATATTTTATTTCTTTTTATATATAGATTTATTAGTCGTCATTTTTCAAAATTCGTTCGGGTTTTTAAGTAGGTTCTTGTAAATACCTCCCAAAGAAATTAACACAATCGAAATCATCCGATCGATTTGCTTTAAAATGTGTTTATATAGATTTTGCTAGTCATTTTTCAAAATTCATTTTAAAATCGTTCGATTTCTTGTAAATACCTCCTAAAATAATAAAAGCAAAGAAAAATAATCGAAATTATCCTGTCGATTTTCTCCAAAAGTAATTATTAGTATTCATTTTTCATATTTTGTTTCATCTTTATGTGGGTTCTTGTAAGTAGTACCTCACCCCTAAAATGATTAAAACAAAAAAAAATCGTTTGATGCTTTATACAAAATAATATATTCAAAATTATATTCTTAAAGTAAGTAAGTATTATACGTTATAGCTTAACCGGATGAAATCTCAATAGCGTCAGTAAGATCTCGATGATCATCTTCATCTTCATCATCGTCACTATCCTCTTCATCATCATCATCACCTTCGTCTGCATGAATAACCTGCAGTCGTTTTTGTAACGCGACCGTTTCCTGTTGTATATTGAATAATCGTCGTTCAGCTGCGACGACTTTTCCTATCATATCTTTAATGGCTCCGTCCATCGCCTCCTCCACCTTGGCGACGGCATCCTCTGCGCTATCACCGGCGATATTTAACGATCCAATCAGTTGTTGGAATTCCTCTGAGGTATCTTCGGGCGACTTGTACATATCGTACGAATCGCTCAAGTTGATGATGTGCAATGGAACGGGTTGATACGCACCGTTGTGGAATCGCTTCATCGTTTGCGAAAAAGTCGCTGTGCCGCCATCATATCGCTCTGTCATCATTAAGCACACGAATAGTTCTGGGGCCTGCGGTGAGAATATCTTGCTCAACTGTTTGAAGATTAAACTCTCACGTAGGAACATTTTGAGTCCGCCTTGGCGCTTGAACTTGAACCATCCGATAACACGATCGAAGTGCTTGCCTAAAATCCGATGCAATGCTAATATGTCCACTTCACCGTCCTGGGCGTAATACGATCCGATGCCGACACAAGGCATGGTGGTCTTGATGGTAATTTCGTGCTCGATGTTCACGACTTCACGATCGTTGTCTGTGACAGCGCTCTTTGTCGTCGTATTCAATTTTCCCAGCAAGAATCCCTCCTAGTAGATAAATGTGAGTAGAATTAGCTCACAACTTTGCATTTATACAACATTACTTACTAGATTATAATGGCTATTGTTATTATCATACATTATAAAGGCGAATCCCGTCGACGATATCTTAACGCTTACAGACTCCGACATGATTTGAGTCTTTTTATTTAAGTCTTTGCTTCACACGCTTCAAATCTTCAAATATTCTGATTTTAAGGTTAGAA
>JARJDW010007213.1:0-13373 GCA_030264715.1 Adinopsis sp. GC000173 | reverse complement strand
TCAATGATTTATAACTCTAAGTAAGTTGGGTTGCAGTCTTTCCAATTTTTAAACTAAAATTGTGAGCAGCGCACCGCTCGGACATTCCTACAAGTTTGTTAGAGCATACTCCACCTTAATGAAGAGATTTCCTATTTGTTTGGCCAACGATCAATTGGATCTAGTTGTGCACCAAACGACCAGGCGACATTTCACGTCAAAATAAATTTTTATTGCCATTTGCGTCTCTAGGGCATGAACTATAAGTGGTGTAATTCCTGGACTGATTAACCCAGTGCAAATTTATTACTTTTAACTTTAAATAAAACGAGATCCCTTTGACTGCCATATTGTCAAAATTTTTAAACCGCGCTCCTTTAAAATTTGGTTTAAATCGCTTAGTCAATTGTTGCATAACTATCTCCACTTAAAACTTTCAGTTCATTTCTGTTAGATAAACTGATTTTACTCTAGAAAGCCCAAAAGGCTGCATTTTGAAAGTTTATTTATTTGTGACCCCAAAAATCTTTCCAACCAATCAGTGTAAATATCTAAACTTTACACAATATAATTTGTCTAACTTTTACTTTGTGAATTATCCAACACAATATATCGATTTTTCTATTTTTTGCGCGATTTTTCATAAAATTTTGTCAAAATTTAAGCCTAAAATTTGGCCCGCAATTTGAAAAGCATTAGCTATCTATATTCTACACCACCATCACTCCTCATATTCATTTGATGATCTTTTTTAGATTTACTATTAATAAAAGATATATTTTTTAGCCAACCGGACCATTACAAAATCGTTGTTGGTACAAGACATTTGAATTATGGCGGCGATGAATATTCCATTGCAGCACTGTTATTTAAAGACTTTAATCCAGAGAGTTTTGCAAACGATATCGCCATATTAAAAACTAAAACTCCCATAGAATTTAACGCCAAAGTTCAACCGATTGAGATATTTAATGGCACCGTTCCAGATAAAAGTGAGCTGCTTGTAAGCGGTTGGGGCACCACAGATTATCCAAACGACGAAATGTCAGAACATTTGAAAATGTTAAGCGTTTATTCGATAAATAACTTATTCTGCATGCATTTGTATGATCGCTTCAAGGTCCTTGTTACCCCGTCGGAAATTTGTACGATTAGTAGGATAACTAATGGAGTTTGTAATGGTGATTCTGGTGGGCCGTTAGTTTATAATGATGCGTTAGTTGGTGTGACATCAAGAGGTGTGCAATGCGCATTGGGCATGCCGGACATCTTTACCGGTGTTTATGTATATTTGGACTGGATTAATAGCAACAGAAATAATACAGAATGACATGTCTTTTAATGTTATAAAAATATAAATTAATTAATAAATCTTATTCTGAAATTGCATTCCTGATTTTACTGCTAAGTTATAGAGGTTGTGGTATTTACATTGGTGATTCAATGCTCGGAGATCATTCTACTTATCTACTTTTTTCTACAATTTTATAAATCTATATCCTTCGTAAGTAGGACCAAAATTAATACTTCACAGATCCTTGACAAACTAAAAATTGCTAGTCCCTTTACAAATTTTGTATTATCGTAATTATAATATGTATACAATAATTTTGGGACATTTTTATACATGTTTGAATTAAATTTATCCCAATTGCAACGAAAATTTTCTCTTCTTATTACGTAAAGTTTAGAAAATAAAGTTGTTACTCATATGACAACAGAGTTATTGAACATCTAAGGACTCATTTTGGTGCAAATGGTATGTTTAGAGCGAATTGCGGGCACCGATTAAGCACCTAGCCTGCCATGCCGTAAATTAGGCACTGTTGAGAACCCTAGGACATTGCAGATATTAATTGAGTCTTTATTTTGTACAGTTTCGTTCCAACAATTGGAAAAAAGATTGTTAAGTTAAAAGATTGTTAAGTTTCTACATCTGCAAAAAACTTGGAGAGAAGATATTTGCTATTACAATCAATGAAGTTGGTGGATTTTATAACACAGTCGTTTCACCCCTCAATCGTTGTAGCTCGTATTTAACAAACTTTTCGCCTTTAAGTCTATAAAAACAACAGTCATGTGATAGTTAGCTTTTAAACACGATACTGATAATACAAGTAGTAAACATATAAATACAAAAAGAAAAGTTATCTACAAATAATTTGCAAACATGCAGCTGATTATTTCACTTCTGTTTATTACAATTATCTGTGCGAATAATGCGAAAGGTAATCCAAATGATAATATAATTAGGAATTTCAGTACAATTTATTTTTTAAGAAAGGATTGTGGGCGGAGAGATTGCAATAAAACCAATACCATATCAGGTATCAATACGCCGTTCCGGACACAGATGTGGAGGATCGATTATTGATAGCACGACGATTCTAACTGCAGCACATTGCTTTCAAATCCATAAGTAAGTCACAGAACTCTGTTTTTAATCAAATATTGTTTAGTGCTTCATTCAGTCAATACCGGATCAACCAATAAACAAATAAGACAAAGGTCTATAATTTAGAGGAGCCCCGTTTTGGGCTTCATTTCTATCGGAATCTTTCATCTATTACGTGCGAAATCCTTTTGTATTTGTATCATTTAGTTCCTCTAGGGATCAAAGAAGAAGCTCGTAAACCTTTGGGATTCATGGTCCTTAGAAAACAACTCAAAAAAACAATTAATGACAAAATTTAAGAAATTTTGCTAGATATACTAGATGTTATGCGAATAAATGAGAGCTACTTATGTCTCTCTCAATATTTCTTCTTACATTTCGTAATCCGCTACTGCATTTAGTTGTTTAAACAGCGTTTTCAATCAACAAAATCAAACAAAAATAAATAATAAATTATTAATGCAATTTATGTGTTTTAGAAATCCCAACAATTATACAATTGTAGTTGGCACCAAATATTTAGAACATGGTGGTGAAGAGTATGCCATATCAGCAATAATTTTGCACGACGATTTTAACTTCTTTGATTTTGCGAACGATATCGCAATTTTAAAAACTACAACTCCAATACAATTCAACGATAGAGTTCAGCCAATTGAGATATATAATGGTACAATTCCAGATAAAACTGCGCTGATTGTAAGCGGTTGGGGCGTCTCAGAATATCCAGATGACGATCTGTCGGATAATCTAAAAATCTTAACAGTATATACAATTAATAACTTCTTCTGTATTCAATTGTATAAACGTTTCGATGTTCTTGTTACAACATCAGATATTTGTACGGTTAGTAGGATAACCAATGGAGCTTGTCATGGAGATTCCGGTGGGCCGTTAGTTTATAAGAATTTACTAGTTGGTTTGACATCAAGAGGGGTGGAATGCGCTATAGGCATGCCGGATATATTGACAAATGTCACTGCATATTTGGATTGGATTCATAGCAACAGCAATAATGTTAAATAGAATTTGATTTGTACATAATTGTTACATAATTATATGCTTTTGTATAAATAAATAATAAACAACAAATAAATCAGCTTTTAAAATTATACAGTGATACTTTGAGATGGGAATTTTATTTCTCCGAATTTTGTTATTACCCACTTTCAATGACGGATTAAAACTTTATCGAAACCCCATAATAAATTGTATTAATTGAAATAGTGTATACATACGATTTGTGATAAAAATATGCATCCGTCTTTATAACTAAACCAAGCAACGGCATATCTTAGGTCTGTTTTGTGAGCAAGAGAAACTTAGGCATGTTTTTGAAATTCTAACCTCAAATAACTCCCACTCACAAAGTGTTGAAATAGATTATTGTCGTTGATTATATGAATTAAACAATACGAGAAATTATAAACATTCGTATTATAACTAATTATATCAAACTTACGCAATCATGGTCAATTTTTCAAATTTAATTGGCACGCTAATTTAAATGACACTTCATGGAATGACACAAAATATAAATGTGTATATGAGGTTGCATACATTACATAAACTAAACCATCTGACAGGAACACAGATTAAGATAGGAAAAACATATTGTCATCACGGCAATTACACATTCATACAAACATATAGATACTAATGAGTAGTGTAGTTAAAATATTTTATTTCCAATTTGAATCCCTTTCAAAAATGCCGCGAATGACAGGTATAGCTTGTTTAGGATATGTATAAATCAGACACCTCGTATCTTATATGCTGAACTATATCAAAAATAGTCAATTAGGTACATCTGAATGCAGGAAAAAACTCCTGTCTATCTAACAATGATTTGAATGACTATCTTAACAAGTGGCAAGTTTAGTCAAAAATGCAAATAAATGTAAGGACAATGTAACTCCTTCATAGTTTTGAATGTCTCTTATAATGTTTTCTAAGATTCGTGCTTTAATCTATGTTGATTCCACCTATGTAATATAAGCTGAAAGCCTATTAATTAAAAAAAAGAGATTCACATTTAATCAATATCAATAAAAATTATGTAAACACTTTTTCTCTATCAATCCATAAAAAGCAAAATAGAATATTTTTTATATAGTAATCACGCAAAATTTGATAAAAAATGAAAAATAATATGCTCATACACGATTTTGATAACAAACTTATATAAAAACACAACCACATAAATCGAAAAATATTCGTTAAGCATGAAGTTCGCAATCTTATTCAATTTCATCGCATTTATTTGTGCAAATAATGCGCAAGGTATGATATATAGATAAATAAACTTGAACAATAATTCAAACGATACTAATGCGCATTTTGTTTTTTACTTAGAAAGAATAATCGGTGGCGAAATTGCGGTAAAGGTGTTGCCATATCAGGTGTCGATAAAGTATGCCGGTGAACATATTTGCGGTGGCTCGATTATCCATCCCAGCATAGTACTAACAGCAGGACATTGTTTGGTAGAAAGCGTGTAAGTAAACAAATGTTCTGTTTTTGAGATATTGTTTCATATAGATGGCCTGTCTGCAAAGTTTCGAGCCTTCTCATCTCATTCTTTCTACAGTTTTCAATTTTTTGCGTATTTTCTGTGTTTTTCATTGCCTTCAGTACTTTTTTCTATGTTTTTCTCTGTTTTTGTGTGTGTGTTTTTTTTATCTCCCTTGCATTTTCTCGCATAAATTGAACTAAAAGCAGAAAATAAGCAAATTTGCAGAAAAAGCGCGACGAAAAATATACATAACGCGACAAAACAGCGGGAAAATGCAAAAAATTCAGTAAACCTGCGAAAAAATGTAAAAATACACTACAGCTCTAAACTTTTTAGACAACTCACATACTAGAGTAGTATCAGAGCATACAAAAAGTGCTAACTTCACCGTACATTAATAATTATACTTCTAGCTCACCCGAGGACTACACTGTAACAACTGGAACCAACTTTTTGAGCTACGGTGGTGAACATTACGACGTTGATGTGGTAAAACCGCACGAAGGATATGATGAAGAGGCCACCTTCAATGATATCGGTCTTATAAAAACGGTAACGCCTATCAAATTTAGCAAATATGTTCAGCCAATTAGTTTATGTACAGAAGAAGTGCCAGACAAGTCGAGAATGCTTGTTAGTGGTTGGGGCCTGACCGATCACCCATCGATGGAATCACAATCAGAATACCTAAAAGTATTGAGAGTTTATTCGTTCAATAATCATTACTGTAAAATGATGTATAAGCGTTACTTCGACGTTTATCCAACTGATATTTGCACGTTTAAAGCGAGAAACCAAGGAACGTGTACAGGTGACTCCGGTGGGCCGTTAGTGTATAATAGAAGCTTGGTGGGTATAGTATCGAGAGGTATGCCATGCGCCGTTGGAATGCCAGATGTATATACCAAAGTTTCTGCATTTGTTGACTGGATTCGATACAATATAGAAAATATCGATACACCTACTGTTAACGAGACGGTACTCTAGGGTCTCTATCTAAAATTTTACATTGATAATAATGAATAAATAAACGAAATAAACGTTTCAAGTTTTTTGTAATCAAAAATGAACTTCTCCTTTACATTTACCTTTAGCACGTTTTCATTGAATCGTCTCGTTGCCTGTCTAATTACTTTTAAACTTCTCACTTATAGTGCGTTTGGTAAATACATCTAGATTATCTAGATCTCTGTCACTCTACTTCAGATAACTTCACGTATATACGAACACTTACGAATTTACTCAGTTCATCGATGAAACTTGATTTGAATTCAATATGCGTTTTAAAATATATCTCTTTATTTTGTTAACAAACCAAGAGTCATTTTAATATATAATTAAGTTTATTAATAAATCATTGATAGTTCATAAATTGCTCGTATACGTCCGAAGTTATCTGCAGTCACGTGACAAAAAATCGAAATGGTCTTAGATGTATTTACCCAACGCACTATTAATAATCATTACCGAATGAATATGCTGTAAAAAAACAGTAAAATTGTCCGCATCAATTAAGTGTGCCGGCGCATACACCAAAATTTATAACTTTACAAATGTCGAACTATAATTTACAAAGAAAGAACGTACACACAGTGGTATTTGATTTGCGGCGGTTCCGCTTGAATTTTCACTTCCCTTACATCGCAATGTAAACAAACAACATTTTTTACATACCAATTACGGTGCACCAGTTTTGGCCTAAGACTTATATTGATACATATGGGGTAGGGAAACTCAAGTAGAACAGTGTTAACGGCATACACAAGAAAATATAAATTATTTTTTAGTATTTCCATGTCATTTGAAAACATTAAATGTTGGAATAGAATTTTTGTAATTATTTATTAATACATTTAAAGATTTTCCTAATTTAATGCGAAATGTTAAAGATAAAAAAACGTTCAAAATTTCTTCATACAGAAATTTTTTTTTCCAAAATTTAATATTATATTTTCTTTGAGGAAAATATAATGAATATGCTAGAAATACTTTAAAAATAGTTCATACTAAATTTATACAATAAATAATATAGTGCTTCATCATTTCTTTATTTAAAAAACACTTAAAAATATAACGACCTACTTACATTCAACATGTACAACAATGTATAAAAATTTATGTGAAAAAACTACAATATACAAAACTATTCAACTATGATCGATGACGGATTTGTTTGTTATACGATACTTGAATCTAACCTGCTTGAAACAACAGTGAGTAAACACGAAATATATTAACAATTTAAAGCTGCGAAAAGCATATCAACAGGTTGCTTCGTAATTTATTTATATAATCATTAAATAATGCGCAACAAATCGCAAAATAGAAAAATTTGTAGTATATCATAAATTATTTATTAATATATGGTAATTTAATCATTTGGATGGGTCGTCGAATTGACATTCGTTTTAAATGTTTTTGTACTACATTAAGCAACTTTAAAATTTATATGTACAGAAAAGAAATATATCAAAAGTAAAGAATATAAGAAAAACTAATGTAGAAGTAATAAACGTATCAAAAAATATATAAAAAACGTATCAATTTTTGTTGTTGTTGTAAATAACGTAACGCATCGTGGTTTTTTTTGGAAGAAGACTATTTAATTTAAATAGCAGTATTATTAAAATATAAATATTATAAGTATATATTAATCTATCACTTGTGATAAAAAATCTGTATATGTATAGTATTGGTATTAATCAAGTTGTGTTTTTTGTATATAACTTTTCCAGATCTTTACACGCTCCTCATAATACCGCCAATCTCTGTCCCTAGAGTTACTTGTATCCAACTTGAGTGTCTCTAAGCCCAAACGCTTCTTCCACATTTCAATGCGTTTCTCATAATATTCGATTCCTTTATCTTTTTTAGGTTTAATACTTATATCACTTACATATTGTTGATTTACAAAATTTTCATTCTTTTGAGCGACTAGAATATTATTTTAATGACATTTTTTAATTATAACCTGAAGGGTATCGCTTACAACCGGAAACTGCTACCTTACGCTCCAATTCAATCTTTTTCAAATTTTCTTGTACGTATGTGCGAAAGAATTGGCTCGATTGTTTAAGAAAAGGTTCAATATCAGATTCAGTGTTACTTTGTAAATAATCGTATAAAAGATTTAAACCGACCTTGGTCTCTTCCTTATTACCGATTTTTTGGAAAATATCCGTCAATTCTGCATGCGAATTTCGTTTCGGCGTACGCGGCAGCTCTTCGTTCGTCTTCGCCGAAGTAGTGGTAGTACTAGGCTTTCCTTCATCTAATCTAAGCGTCTGAAAAATGTATGTAAATTATAAATAACTGAAAACACATCAAACACTTTACACTACCTTTAACAGCTTTATCATGTACGCTTCCATTTCAGAATCGTTGGTGTTTGGAATTTTTCCAAGATGCAATAGCAAATCGTTGCCCTTAATTTTCGCCATCGAGTGAACGATCGTCTTAATTGTACGCAGCGGTGTATCGCTGTCTTTAACACGCCACCACACAGTCGGAAACTCTTTCAAAAACAGATGAACTTGGAGTAAAATCAAATCGTAATCGATATCATCGCCCCAGGTTGGAATGATTTTAATAACACGCCACAAACACTTCATTAACAAATCAGTAAGACGCACTGGACCGTTGGCTTTAATACTGTTATGTAGCAGTTCAATTAAAGCACTATAAAAATTCAAATTAAAATTTAGCAACTATATATGTACAAGTAATTTTATATTTACCAAATTATACTTGTATGATCGGAACGTTCGATGATTTTTACACAGTGCATGTTTATGACACGTACATAGGCAGCGCTAGTTGGAACACCGTCAAACTTGCCGCCAACTAACAACTCAATGAATTGGTACATAACCTCCTTCAACACATCTACGTTAACATTCTGGCCAGAATCTTTGCTCAGGTAAAACTATAAAAGTAAAAATGAAACCATTAAATGAATAAAATTATGATAGAGTGGCCAAAATTTAAAGATTCGTATAAAAATGACATAAAAAGTTATCTGATGATTGATTCCGCTTTAGGTAAATCGCTACGAATTAAAGTGATTCCACCGAATTTGAGCAACAATGTTAATTTCGACTAGAATCACCTTAAAGTGAATTTGTTTTCGAGTAGGCTAAGAATACTACGCGTTATTATTGTTTCGTGTTCTCGATGCCAACATGTTTATGATAACAAATATACCAAAATCTAAAATCGCCCCTTTCGCTTTCCAATTTTACGCGAATAAAAAGTTAGTTTCTAGGAGAAGTGAAAAACCCATTTAGATAAATGAATCACATGCCCATAACACTATAAATTTAATTTTAAACAAACTAATTTTAAAATCTGCCAGGTGCAGTACTTCAATTTATAAATATCAAGGACAAGGTGATTTATGAAATTAGAAATGCCTATACTTACAGCATCAAATAGTGACAGTAAATGTTTGTACATAACCAATACTTCTTCATCAATACGCGGATCCGAACGTGCCAGACTCTTCAATTGTACAGCAATCGCAGTCATGAATTTGTCTTCTAATTCGGCAGTTAACGTTTCTTTGTTTTCGAAAAAGTGTTGCAATTCGGTCATAGCTTGCGTAGATACCGATGGATTCAACGATGCTAATTGAAGAATATTCTTTTCGACTTCAGTTGTTTCGCAGGTGGGTTCGGGCGGAGCAGGAAATACCGTTAGAATTTGAGGATTGGATAATGTAAATGATCTGTAAAGCAGTATGTGATTAGTTATCAATTGAAATGTAATTATAGCAAGCATACTTTGGTTTTAATCTAATCGATGGTGGCAGATTTATATTGGATTCCAGGAATGATAAATCAAATTGCTTCAACTTCGGTCGGGAAATTTCATAGGTGGAACTGTCCGTGTTCTCATGGATTATGTTTTGTATATCAATTTCCTTCATACTGTTTTCTGAATACTCTTCATTGCTTACTCTAGCAAAGTTTATATAATAGTAAAAATGCTATAAATAATATAAATATTAAGACTTACTCAGATTCAACTTTTTGAGTTCTTGTGGATGATTCGGTAGTTTCTGTTCGACTAGTTGTAGTTCGATCTTCGTCATCGCTTTCCTCCCGAGATTTGGCTTTAGTAGATGTAGATTTAATTGTCAATTCATTTTTAGAGGTGAGCGATTCCAGGCATTTCTTTTGTGATCGCTTTATACGTTCTTCGAGCAATGACATATCCTTATCCGCAATCTAGAAATATGTTTGGTCAAGTAATTTATAATTTACAATGTAGCACAAAAGTATAAATATATGAGCGTATCAATTGAACACAACATGAGCACCACTTGACAACTAAATGAGCATCAGCGCTATATGAGCACCAAGTGAGCACCAGCGCCAAATAAGTACCAATTGAGCACCAGCGCTAAATAAGCACCAAATGAGCACCAATTGAGCACCAATGCAAAATGAGCACCAGCGCTAAATTAGCACCCATTGAGGACAAAATGAGCACCAAATGAACACCAATTGAGCACCTGTGCTAAATGAGCACCATATGAGCACCAATAGAGGACCAAATGAGCACCAGCGCTAAATGAGCACCAATTGAGCACTAATTGAGCATCAGCGTTATATGAGCCCCAATTGAGGACCAAATGAGCATCAGCGCTAAATTATCAACAAATTGAGAACCAATTGAGCACCAAATGAACAATTTGAACATAAAACTACTGAAAAAGATGGAAACAGCACAATTGACGCCCTACTCATACTTTTGCCCCATATTGGCAAGTTATCTCGATAATCATTTTGAAATCATTTATATTACCTGTCCAACAAATTTATATACTTTATCGCCGACTAAGTAATACGCCTGAATGATGCAATTTAACGCAGCACTGCGTACGCCATTATCCCGATCCGAAATCTGTTTGGCAATCTCCTTTAAACACACTGCAGGACTTGGATAGCATATGTTGATTCCAAACTTAGAAAACATCCCGCTCATCACATCCAAACACTCGACGCGTTGTCGTGCATTCTTCGATCGCAGTCCTTCCATTAAATTTAGAAACACTTTCGTCGATGAGTAGACGTAGTTCAATTCTTTTATTATCAATTTAACGCTATTTCGCACTGAATCTTTTGGATCGCCGATTTTCATCACCAGATAGGGTATAAACGAGGTCGCTTCAATATCCGTCATTTGATAGTTCTGTTCATTTAACATGTTGAAAACAACTTGTAGATACTCCAACGCCTTTTGTAGCACGCACGGATTCGTATCAAAGAAACGCAATGTAATCCATTTCAAAATCAAATCGAGATTTGATATTAACGGTTGCACCTTCGATGGTAAATCGTTGAATAACAATTCGATAGCTTTGATATGATATTTGAAATCGGAATTAAACATGTATTCAATAAGCTGCTTATTGACGCCTGCCGTTGTCATTTGATCGCGCAGCAAATCGACAAATTCATCGCGCGGTGCTAGAAAATTCCACTTCAGTACTCTCAGCTTCGACTCATCGATTGAACGCTGATGTTTTAAATTGTTGACCAGCAACAGTGCACCATTATCAATTATGTCTTCTTTCTTTGAGCGCGATTGTTTAGTGGTCGCATTAGTCTATAAAAAATTATAATAATTAACAAGCGGTAACATTATTAATTTTTGCATCGCTTTTATGCCACTGAATAACTTGAACAATCCGAAAAGTTTCAAGCTTTCTAATTATTTTACACAATTTATGTGTTTTGTGTTTTCTGAGGTTTTCGCTTTTTTTCTTTATTTTTTTTATATTTTTCGCATCTTTATGTTTCTTGTACAAAATTAAGCAGAAAAAAACATTAAGAAAAGATAAAAAAAAGAATATTCAAGGAAATGCAAAAACAAAGCCAAAAAACGGAATAAAAAAGTAAAAAAAACTGCAAAATTGGAAAAAAACTATGAAAATATAAAAAATACACACAAGCATGGAGAAAGGACGAAAAATACACATGCAAAGCAGTGTAGTAAAGATCGAAAGCATGAAACTTATCAGACTCCCTATGTACACCTTGCAAAAAAGATAGTTATATTTATACAAGTTTCAAATACCTTAGATTTGGATTTCATTACATTGAGTGTACTACGTCCCTCAGTGTTGCCAAGCGAAATTTTCTTCGTTGGAACTTTCAATGGTACATGATGCTTTACTTTATCCAGCGCGGAAATGACAACATTTTTCGAACCAGGTTTTAACCTTTCCGTTTGCTTCAACATGGTCTCGTAACCAACGTGCAACATTATACCAAGTACGGCTTCGTTCGCATTCTTGCGAATTTCCGGGTTTCGATCTTCTAAATGTGCATACAGATATGGAATGCACGCTAACATCTCCTCTCTAGGCACGGTTTTAACTAAAAAATATAATGCATAATAAAAAAAGTTGTAGAATTTATTGTATAACATACTTTTAGGCAGCTTTTCGGCGAGCCATGCCCACAACTCAGTTCGCAATGTAGGCGAACCGTTTTTTAACGCATCAACAATCAGCTCCCCTTCAAAAAACTCTTTATACGAACATAATTCTCCATACGTATTCATACACGATAGTGCTGCGGTGCGAATCCACGGCTTAACATCGCCCAAGCCTGCCAAAAATCCAGGCAGTAGATCGCGTACATACTGCTTGGAGGTCGTGCCCATTGCAGCCGCTATATTCTCACAAACATTGAACGTCGTTTGCGCAATCTTACTATTACTATCCACCAAACGCGCCGCCAATATCGTTGGCAAATCACCAATCGCCGGCTTAATCAGCTTCGCTTCGGTGATAATCGATGAGATCTTTAAGAGCGCTTCGTTTCGCACCTTCCAATTACGATCCGATAGATCGTTTAAAAGCGACTCGGTGATTTGATCTGAAATATCAACGCGTGGTAATTCATTTAAACTAACAATGGGCGCATCGCCACCAGCTTCAATCTCCGTATCATTACTACTCTCTACAGCGCTATTGAGACTCTTCACCGTCGTTAGCTTTTTGATGCCTCGAATCGGCAGCGGTGCGTTTTCGTTCGCGTATTTTGCAAATTCGGTTTGGAGTTGATTTTTCAGCGATGTTTTTTCATTTTCGAAGAATATGTTTGTTTGATTGCCCAAAAATAAATGTAAGATGCCGGCTAGTTTGATGGCAGCCGAACGTACGGCCGGATTGTTTGATGAAATACCCTTTTTCACACTGTCTAGTAGAAGGTTCGTATTTAAACCGCTGTGAAAATGAAACATTAATTACGACCAATATCGTTAAATGTATTTCAATTAAAAGTATTCATAGGTAGATATAAAAAATGCAACCCAAATGGCAATATATACTTCAATTTAATTTAAAATATGGTCACCACTTTATGGGCACTGCTTTAAGCGTTCTTTTGGGTAACGCGGGAATGTTTAATGATAATAAGACTGCACGCTATTATTTACAATAATTTATTTACAAAATATCAAAAGGTCTTA
>JARJDW010007203.1:0-16585 GCA_030264715.1 Adinopsis sp. GC000173 | reverse complement strand
TTGTTTGCTATAACCACAGTAAATTCGATTCGAAAAATATGATAAACCAAGCAATTCAAGGTGAAAATAACCGAGATAATTTCGAAATAATCAACGAAACATAAAAATTTGGCTATTAGATTGAAAAATAGCTTATTTCGTATATTCCGGATTAAAAAGTGAATGCATTTTCGATAACATTTGTGTGATAGTAACCTTTTCATGTTGTTGCACAAATCCCTTCCTTTTTCGCGGAATCGACACGTCGATCTTCGCTCGCACGAGCGTCATGCTCGGCGTTATGAGGCAGACGAATGCGAGGCCCTCCTGCATAATAATCGCCGCCACGTCGGCGCTCTGCGTTGGATCGCACGCCATATCAACGCGATCCAACGCCACCGAGTCCCATTCCGGTTTCCGCAAGCAGAACTTCCGATTCAGCTCAAGATCGAGCGTATGATACGCGCCCATCTTCACATACTGATTATCCTCAATGTTGCGGCCCTTCAATCGCAGCACGCACGCCTGACGATCGAAGTCGATCGTCTCAACGCAAATCGTGAGCGTGGTGCGGACGCGACTCGACGACGACGATCCGGTGGTTGATTCGGTTTGCACCTTGCGCACAGTCGATGCACGCACCGAGTCCCCTTCGCTGATGAGATTGTACGCGTGCCACATGTCCTCCGGTTCTTCGGGGATGAGACCGACATCCCTGCAAAAATATGTTACATGTGACATAACCTCGAAAGATGATTAGGAGCCATTTGGTTGGCGTGTACTCACCCTTCGCCATCCTTGTCGACATTGCGAAACAATAATTTCATGGCGTTTGTACGGTACGAACCATTTTCATACAGAAATTCACGAATGATTCGTATTTTGATGACATGTTCGATGACATTTCACAATGCTGAGGTGAATCGGTTGCGGTTGGTCGAATTAAAAACTGCGGTTTTGGCTAAATAAATATTAAAACATAAAAAAATGCTCTAATAAACTATTTATAAATTGATATATAAATTACTTATCAATAACACAAATAAATTTAAGCATATCAATTTATTTTTTCAATTATTTATTGTAAATATAATGAATCTCCAACAAAATCCGCCAAAAATTGTGGCCATTTTGTGCACATTATTATTTTAAGCGCTACCAACATTGTTATATTTTTTAATAAAATCACAAAATAATTAGCCAAATTAATTCAAAATTAGCTAACTTAGTTATCATTATCTATTAACTATAAATAGATAACAATTTAAATGTTTTCTTTGGTGTTTTGGTCTGATTTTAGTTGAAATGTTGGAGCGGTTGGTAATGTTGCAAACAGCTGTTGGTGCAGTCCAGTTTTTTAACTGTGACGGTTAAATTGCGCTTCCTACTTTTATTACAATAATCTTTGCAATAATTAAATAATTTATCGATAGACAATTCGTGTGTATAGTGTTAGTGTAGTGTTGTATGATATTTATTTAAATTTTGTATCGAGTGAATTTTGTGATAGAATTTTCGTGCACGGATTATCAACATAACAGTGAATAATAAATAAATGTTAGTTTTTATTGTTGCTGCAAACCTAACTGGACATAATTGTTGCTAATTATGCTTATTGCGCGTGAGTATTTTATTCGTAAAACAAAAATAAAAGTAGGCTAAAAATAATTCAAGTGTATTAGGTTAGAAACGATTATTATATCGAATAAAAAACAGGTAGTTTTTGAATGTCTTGTTAAAAATAACATTCCCAAGGCACCGCGTAAATTCACTTCAATGACATTCTATTCCAACGCACAAAAAATGATAACAATAATATAGAAAGATAACGAATTAGTTTTTTTGTGATATATTTTAATTATGTAAGTTTTTTTTTCGGTGCTGACGCAATTTTTTCCTTATTGCACAAAACGATGATTGCATCGATGCTATGCAAATTGGAATAGAGCGGAGAGCAAAGTTGATGCGCTACCACTCCACGGCATGTGACCGTTTCAAACGTTTCAAATGCCATGCATTTTTGCACGATGATTGGGATGTGAGAGTTAATCGTGCGAGTCGGATAGAGATTGCGCCAGTTGTTACGTCGAATTGGTTGCCTATATTACCATAACGTTTGGCACAATTATTCGAGCAGTGTTGTAGTCCCAATGTATTTGTTGTCGTAGATTTTATAGATGTAAACTTTAAACAGGCAGTGCTTTTGATTTAAAAGTACACACAGAGGAAAATATCACCTACGCTAAGCGATTTACAAAATATCCTGCAAGTGCATAAAAATACACGCTTGACTAATGTTTTTCTGGCAATTTTTGGTGACCAATTTACATTTGTTTAGTATTTACACGTTTTAAATATAAAATTTTGAATGAATTTTTTGTAGCTTTAAACTTTTACGGCCTTCTTCTGTAGTATAATGAATAAGCTCCTAAAAATTTCAATTTACAAAGAAAAATTTACTTGATATTTAACGTAGACGTAACATAAAAGTGAGTAGAGTACAAAAAATTATTAGAAACCGCATCAAAATAAGTCATTTTATAATTAGGGTTCCCTGCGTTGCACCTATACTTTTATACTTTTCTTGTACCCTATGCAACTGGCCATTTTGGGGATGCATGTAAGTGACATTGCCGGGCAAGATAAAAATACAATAAAGTACATTGTCTTGTATATAAAAAGTTGCCTATTTAGGATTACAAGTGGCTTCTTTATAGTCAGCTTTGGCCCCTTACATCCCAGAAAAAAGTATATGAGTCATTTGATTAAGTTTATGTTTGACATGAAGATGATAAGAAATCATATGCCATTAGGTGCAAAAGGGTTAAACGATTAAACAGTAAATTTTGGATTGATTTGATTGATTGAACTTTTGTTTGGTCTATAGCATTTTCCATTAAAACCTGTTATCGAACTGCTTTATTATTTAACTAAAATTTAGAAGGACTCCATTCTTCTTGATTTTCTTGTAGTTTTGACCAACATTGTGAATGATTGGTTATGCAATCATGAAGAAAGTTGTAAAGAATTCCATTACAAAGATAATTTTATCAAAAAAGCAGTGTTAAAGTTTAATGTTTACGAATCTAATAAAATATAATAATAATGAAGAAATTTGATCTCTAAAAATTACTAGAAATGTTTCAAATTGTTGCAAGATATCTTCGAACTGCAAAAGTACATAATTTTGACTAACATTGTTAATAATTCATTGTGCAAATCATGAAGAAAGTTGTAAAGAATTCCATTGCAAAGTGAATTGGATAAAAAATGAGGTGCTAAAGTTTAATGTTTAAGAATCTAATAAAACATAATAATAATAAAGCAGTTTGATCACTAAAAATGATAAGAAATGTTTAAAAAATTTACAAAATATTCTCGAACTGCAAAAATACATGAGTTTGACCAATATTGTGAATGATTGATTGTGCACATGATGAAGATAGTTGTAAAGAATACCATTGCAAAGAAAATGTTGTTAAAAAATGCAGTGTTAAAGTTGAATGTTTAAGCATATAATAAAAATAAAGTAATTTGATCACTAAAAATTCCTAGAAATGTTTCAAAAAGTTACAAAATATCCTCGAACTGCAAAAAAATATTATTTTGTAAGCTCAGTACCTTTAAATGAAATATTCTGTGATTAATTAATATCGTCAATTATTTAGTATGACATAAAATTTCAGAAGGACTCGGTTCTTCTGGTTTTTTTGATAATTTTTGGCGAACCTTGTGAATGATTGATTCTGCAAATAATGAAGAAAGTTGTAAAGAATTCCATTGAAAAGAGAATTTTATCAAAAAGTCTAGTGGTCAAGTTGAATTTTTAAGAATTTAAAAAAATATTATAAAAATAAAGTAATTTGGTCACTAAAAACTACTAGAAATCTTTCTCAAAAATACAAAATATCCTCAAACTGCAAAAATACATGATTTTCACTAATTTTGCAAATCATGAAGAAAGTTGTAAAGAATTCCATTGAAAAGAGAATTTTATCAAAAAAATGTAGTGTTCAGGTTGAATGGAAAAATTATTTGAAATGTTTAAAAAGTTGCAAAATATCCCCAAACTGCAAAAATACGTGATTTTGACTAACACTCAGAATGACTGATTGTGCAAATCATGAAGAAAGTGATATAAAATTTAATTGCAAAGAGAATTTTATAAAAAAATGCAGTGTTAAAGCTGAATGTTTAAGAATATAATAAAAATAAATTAATTTGATCACTAAAAATTCCTAGAAAAGTTTCAAAAAGTTGCAAAATATCCTCGAAGTGCAAAAATACGTTATTTTATAAATTCAGTTCTACAAAGGTTATATGTTAATATGTATACCTTTGAATGAAATATTCTGTGATGTATTAATCTCATCAATTATTTAGCATGGTTGCAAAATTACTATTAGGTATGTACATTGCGTTTTTTTTCAGTACCATAAATCAAAATTAGCAAATTTTTATAACGAGCGCTAAATTTTATAAATAGATCGTCGCCAAATATAAATGATTGCATCTAAATTGCACAATGAATGCGGATGATGTTGAAAATTGTAATTTTCCAATGGAAAATTTTCACATCAAGGCAATTTCAATGGAGCTTAATATTTATAAAGTAAGTACATTGTCTTGTAATCAACAAAATAGCTAAGTTATAGCAAAACAATCGGTGTTTGTCTTTTCTCGCAAAATGAGAAAAAAAGGGGATTAATTATCGTCGCATTCTTGGCATGACAGCGATGTAGGACGGTGTGTGTCAATCGGGCAGAAAAGAAAAGCGAAAAAAGTGAAAATGCGCTCGGTGGTAGCGTCGGCGCAGCCGTCGCACGCATACACACACGTTTCTTCGAAGGAGGCATCGCGACCGAATGGTTATTTCGTGCGCGTCGTCGCTGCAACAACCACACACGCTGAAAATCACGAACGACGATGAAGAACGCCATACGCCAGCAGCAGCTTATCCTTGCGAAATGCCTGAAGAACATCTCGTTTCGCTTCCACTGCATTCCATTGCTGATTCTGTGCATTATGCTACTGATATAATGCGCGCAATCACCGTACCTAACTCTACTATAGTATTTAGTTAGCATAATTTTTATATGTTTATATATAATTAAAAAATAATCATTAAGAGGTAAGTTTGAGCGCTTTCGAACTTGTGAATTGACTTATTTTCGTTCTAGGTAGTGTTTTTAGTTTCTTTGTTCTTGTTGGACGCTTTAGTTTTGCCACTGCTGCACACTGATGCACAATGCTTCACTCGCACAAAGTTTTGAAACAATTCGGATGGCTCTGTTTGATAACAAGACTTGCAAACCAAAGCTAATGTAATTAATATGAGCGATGGACTTGCTAATATAATCATTAATTTCGACGATACGCAAAGTTTGTTGAAGCGCATTTGGATATAATTTATAATGTTGTAAAACTTTTAGTATTTGTAACGATCTTTCAAATAAATATTAATTTTCATGTTGAAACTTCAGCAATTTACAACAACTGCAAAGTTTAGTGTTGCAAATATGTATACATTCCTTTTATTGACTGTAAATTTTGATTAATGTTCAAAATATTTCTAGAATTTGAAGGGAGCTAGAAAAAATTGTAAATTTTAAAACTTTTAATATTTGTATAACTCAAACATACGATCTTTCAAATAAATATTAATTTTCATGTTGAAACTTCAGCAATTTACAACAACCGCAAAGTTTAGTGTTGCAAATATGTATACATTACTTTTATTGATTGTAAATTTTAATTAATGTTCAAAATATTTCCAGAAGTTGAATGAAGTTAGAAAAAATTGTAATTTTTATATTTAATTACAAATGTAAATAAAAATGTATAAGAAAGTTCTTTTTAATGCATAGAGCAACTTTTACATTAATTTTGATAGATGCAAACTATTATTAATTTTAAAGATGTTTATCGTGAAGGGAATTTGAATAATTTAAAAGTGTTGGCGTTTGCAATTATTTTATTCTCTTGTAAAGCTTTACCTATTAATTTTGAGGATATTTAAAGTAGCTTTACGGACACTTAAATCCTTAACTTAAACACTTAAACTTTCAGTTATCATGCACAAATTTTAGAAAAGCATTATTCACATTAACGTAGAATATTTAGAATTTTGTATAGGAACGATTTTTTAAAGCAGTATTTAACCTTAATTAAGTTGGATAAGAATGTAGATTGTTTTAAAACTTTTAGTTTGGCATTAACAGTTTTAGCCGAAAGTTATATTATACTTCCTGTGTACTAGAATATTAGTAAAAGTCTTCAAACTTATAATTTGCTTAAACAACTTTAACATTAATTTTGATAGATCTAAATAATTATTAATTTTGAAGATACGTAGATTTCATGAATTAAATTTTCCTACTCTCTTGCAAATAATTACCTATTAATTTTGTGAGGATGTTGAAATAAATCTTAAAAAAGCATCATATTTATAATTTTGAATTGGTGTGACTTTCTAAAGCAGTATTTAACCTTAATCATTGTAAGTTTGATATGAATCTCTTGTTTTCAAACTTTTGGTTTGGCATTACCAGTTTTAGCTGAAAGTTATGCTTCTTCTGAAAGTAGTCGAATTTAATTTGTTTTATAATAACACTATTAAACGAAAATGAGCTTAACAGTAATTATATTTGAGAGAATTGTTTAGATTTTAATTTGATTATTAGTTTTCATTCGCTGGATCAAAATTAGTTGATTATAAACTTTTTGCAATAATTTTTTATCTCCTTTGCGCATATAGAAAATTGATTATTTTGTTCCTTATAAACCATTTAATTACATAGATTCTTATTGTAAATTATTTTAATAATAAATAACTAATTTATTATTAATTCAGATTCAAAAATCATTGATTAGTTACTTGGTCTATTGTAAAGAATCTTCCATAATTTATTAAAATTATAATGGGATTTCGTAAATAATTCATATGAAGGGTTTTTAGTGTTAAATAATGATGAGTTGAGAAAATAAATATCGAAATTTTAATCTCAGTAAGATTTGTATAAAAGTGATAAAATTAAGATGAGATGATGATGTGAATGTTGATATTTCTTCAATCAAAAATTAATTTTTTCCAATGTTACTAAAAAGAAAAAGCTTCTTAAAGGGAAATTATTGAATTTTTCACTAGTAAACAACAAAAATTACTTGGATTCAGGTAAATACGTTATTTTTTACATTAGATATTGTTGGCATGAATTAGGATGTATTCTTTTAAAATGTTTACGCTAAATGAATGCAAACTTGTATTTTTATGATACATCTGGGTAAAAAATCGGCAGACATTTAGAAATAACCCTTTCGAATGTTCAATATTTTCTACAATTTATCTAAATTATAAAGGAAAACTTTGTAAACTTTCCTTAACAAGCGAATTATATAAATTATCGAAGATGAACTGTTAGTGTTTGAAGAAACTAGTCTAATTTTTCATAACAAATAATTTTATAAACACAATACTGTGATAAGAGTACAATTAAATTACAAAATGAAAAATAATGTAACTGCCTGTATAATTCGTTCTGCCAAGTGAAGCGATTTGGTCCCAAAATGCAGTATATATTCTAAAAAATCAAAAGCAACTCGATGATATTTCAAAACAAACAATGTATCACTTTGATCGCGATATTGTGCAGCCTTATACACGTTTAGTCGTTGATGTGACGAGAGTATGTACAATTAAACCACAAGATAAGAGATGAAAGAAAATGTATTGTTTCAAGCGAAGTGATTTGGCCCCAAATGTATTCTAAAAAAATCAAAAGCAACTTCCCGACATTTCAAAATAAACATTGTATCAATTTGATCCGCGATATTGTGCAGCTTCATGCATTTTTACTCAAATCGTTTATACGAAACGGTGCCAATTTCTGGCGTTAATTGTTTTTGATCGCAGTGACATAAATACATGTGCTTTATGTGTGCAAAACAATTGCTAATGGCTTTTCAGAATTACACAAAAAAATTGCCATCACAACATTCCGCACATCAGCCCATCAAACACAAAACAAGATGATTAATTGATCTAATTGTGTCGAGGTGACACCGATACAACACGACGTGCGCTGCGCGATCTATGCAAAGAATTTCACGAGAAAAACCAGAAATAGTTCATCATCTCTCTATGAGAGAGTTTTTAACCTCATTTTTGTCGATGCTGCAACTGAACGAGCGCATACTATAAATATTTAGCGTTTCGTGTGTTTACAATTTGCAGATTAACGCAAAAAATATTCAATACTTAAATTTGATAGCGAGTTTAGTTAGACAACTTTACAAACTGTTTAAATTAGTAATTGATGATGCCGTGTAATGTTTTATTGTATGTAATTATTAAAACTGAAAAATATGTAAATCTATTTTGCAATTTAAATTAATTAGTTAGTTTATCGTTGGAATTTTTAACCTCATTTTGCTAAGCTGCCACCAAGAGTTTTACTATAAATATTTAGAGTTTCACGTTTACAGCATTGCTGATTTATATGAAAATATTTAGATTATTTTCGATTTAATACAATGTGTAGTAAATTTGATAAATATGCAACTTTATGGGATACTAAAATTATTTGTTTAAAATATATTTAATGATTTGAATAATATAGCACGAAAACTTATAACTTTACATATTTAGAAAGCCAAGCACAATTTATTTGGTTTTCTTGGCGTCGGTAAGGGTTGATGCTCGTTCGAAACGTTCCACGTCTTTTCGACTTTCTTTTAACTGATTCCACCACTTGTAAGCATTTCTTATAACATGGCATCAGAAGATTTTTAGCAAGATTCCGAATATTTCTACATCCAAAATTTTATTCTCCAAACAAAATTTAATGCAACTTTTTTGCCCAATATTGTAATAATTGCCGCATGCACTTTTAGCGTCGTATAACATTAGACGTAAAACAAAAACTAATGAATGTTTTGATGTGAAAATTGTTACAGATGTTTATTACAATGTTTTCAAGTTATAAAAAAAATATAATTGGCGTACGGTTTACTTGGGCTAATTAAATTGCAAATTGGTCTTAATTTTTGGTATTTTATATTTGTTCTATATTAACGAAATTTAGCTCCTTGTAATATGACTATAGCGATGGTCACAATTGCTAACCTATGCTCTTCTAATTACATCCTAGAACTAGAACTATTGTAGATAATTAATCACCCTAGGTTCTAAATTGCTAATTATATTCAACACAAATATAACACATTTGTGTTTTGGACATACGAAAACGCAATTGCGCAGAATCCTAACTGAGAATCAGTGAGAAATCGGCTTGTAGGAAGTATTTGATGAGTTAGGTGGCTTAAACCTGAGTCAAAGTTTCATAACTGACATAAAATTTGAATGCTTCTTATAGCATATTTTATATTCTCTCTATATAACGAAATTCAGCTCCTGATAATATGAATATGATCAAAATTGGTAAACCCCGCTTTGCTTATTATATCCTAGAACTACTCGTTGTGTATGCGTTTGAACTATTGCAGTGAGGATGGCGCGAAATTTTTGTGAAAATATGAAACCATGACAATTTGAATGTACATAGTAAATAGACAAAATTAATGACAACAACCCGTAGAAATTAGAAGATTAAACATTACTCTTTCGATATCATTCCCATTATTTGTAATATATTTGGCTTTTGTTGCAGATTTCGTTCGTAATCACCACACATCAAAATTCGCAACTAACGCAAAAAACAACTACAACAAACAAACAAACGATAGAAGCAAACGTAATCAAATCTGACATGTGACAATACATTTCAACTTCAACTAGCAAGCGAACGACAAAATCAATCAAAATTTCAAGTATATTACGGCTTTTTTATTCATCGCGAACCGCAAAGTTTTCACTTTGCGGCGGCGAGCGGTTAGCGATTGTAGTAAATCGCGTTTAAGAGAGAAGAAGGCGTCGTGCGGCTGGATCGTGTGCGTGTGAATGCGCGCGAGGATCGAGTACTGCGCTACCACGCCGGACACGCTTCTTCTACTACTTGTCTGCTCGAAGGCGAAGGATAATAAAGGCACGATGAGCGAACGAAAGGGATCGGTGGTGGAGCAGCAGGAGCCAGTCGCTGGCGGCGGCGGCGTTGGTGCTCGCAATGATGAGGACGCGCGCTCGATTGCCGGCAGCGAGAAGTCGACGAGCTCGACACGCTCCGGCATTCCGGTGAAGCGTACCACCACCACGTTGGGCCATGCGGCCGGCACTACGATGTCGGGCAGCGTTGCCTCCTTGAATTCCGTTGCATCGTCGACGGTGACGCGGATCGCGCGGCCATGCGCGCTTACATCCGCCAAACAGCCGGAGACGCCTAGTCGTAATGGTGAGTCTTCTTTCATGTTTTTATACTTTTTTCCAAATAGGCTGATGATGATGATGATGAGTTTTAAAACTACAAGACAATTCGAAAAGGGGTTTCGATTTTGTTCTATTCTAAAAAGATTTTCAGATTTACATAGGAATTGAAAGAAATTTGTTGATTTAACAATTATGGAGAGATTCCTTCGAGCAATTTACTTAAGCAGTACCAATTTTTTAGGGTTTTTTAGTACTCGAGTTGGTATACCTGTCTATAAGTTGTTAAAATTTCCATGATGCTTGATTGAAATATCGTTTAGCAGGATTTCATTAGAAGTGACTTCCTGCAATGCACAGCTTTTACGTGATTGCAGATTTTGATCAAAATTTTGAGGAATTATTTGTTAAGTTCTTGTAGCAATTTTTAAAACTGCCACACTCAAAGCAGCTAAAGTCAGTAACTTTGAAGCTGGCAGTGTAATTTTAGATTATTCGAATTTAAGACGAAGTTGAATATACTAATTGGCTGTAATCGAATTGACGATTGCTAGCGCATGAAAATTTATGATTTTCTTTCGATACTGGCTTAAAGTAAAATCATTTGAAATCGTAGTCTTTGATTTTAGCCAACTTTTGCTACTTTGGGCGTTAGGCTACTTAGGATCCTGTATTAAACTTGTTGTACCTATAATTTTTTTAAATATTTACTACTGATAGACGACATACTAATGCTAATAACTATAAAAATAAAAATATAAAAATATCCCATTAATTTATGATTTTCGATACTGGCTTAAAGTTAAATCACCAGAAATTGTAAACTTTTTGACTTTTGCTAGTTTGGGCGTGTAGACTGCTTTGGATCCTGTATTAAAGTTGATGCACCTGTCATTTCAAAATAATTTTGATTGAGTAATGACAACTTAAATTCAAAACATTGTTAAAGAGCCATTAATATTTGTTAAACAGTGAAGATTGATAGTTGCTTTTTATTGAATTTTCAAACATAATTTTGTTATTATTAAGCAACGTTAAAGTATTATCATCAGCCTATTATTGTAGTATGCATTATTTTAATTTTGTTTTTGCTTAAATTTGAAAAATATTATATTTTATTCATTATTTTATTAAAATGTTTTTGTTGATTGCTATATTTTTGTGTGTTGTAAGTTACGTAAAGCGGTTGTATAAAAAATAAGGTAAGTGATTTTTTTAAATAAATACAGGATGTCGCATCAAATCTAAATTAAGAAAATATTTCAGTTTGCGGAAGAACATTAATGTTAAATGTAATATTTTCCAGTATTATTCAATCGTTTAGATTTTATGTAATATCATGTATATATAGTAAGTAATGTCTAAGAATATTAATAACTATTAGTGTGTAATTACCATAGTAGAAAAAAGGAGGCAAATTTTGAGAACAATTCGTTTTATTTTTAAGTTGAATACAAATATAAATCATTTTGTAACATCAATCCACTTGGTATACATACTCATGTTAATGATACAAAACTGAATTTACACAGGGTGTCTCGAAAAGAAAATAGTATTGCTGGAAAATATCATAGATGTAAATTCAAGAGAAAATCTTTGAGTGTGAACAATTCAACACAATGGCAACAAGTATATGTGGCTTGCATTAGCAAAGGCTAGTAGTTATACGACGTGAATAGTACCCAGAGCAGTGAGAATTTTTGCTAAGGTCAGACTTTTCTTAGGCCCTGGGGATCAAATTCACCTAATGCCTTTTACCACAAGTCTTTTAAGTGCAGCAGAAGTGGCCTAGTACTAGTAGTAGATTTTCCCTGGGCTCTGGGGATAAAACTCTACCTAATGCCTTTTACCGTAAGACTATAGCTCTTCTAAAAGTGACTTAGAATTTGTATACCTAAGTGAGTTAAGAGTAGCTTTATATATTTTAAGTAATAATGAATTGCTGCACAGACGCCGGTATTAAGCATTAAAGAATTTAAAAAGTTTTGACTTAAAGCGGTCCTATCTCTTTTTGTTTAGAAAAAGATAAAATAATTAGTTGTAAAACATAAAAATATAAAGGGCAGTGTTTGTAATTTTCGAAACGTATGTTTTCCTACAATATTTATATTGAGACATAAGCGGAGAAAAAAAGGGGGAAAGTCTTAAATTATTCTTCACTAGAATATTGTTTGTTCTCTCCAGAACACCCTGTATATATACATATGTATATTTATAGACCTTTCAGTTATCATGCAATTAAAAAAATAAAGTGTTTTTTAACCATTTGCGCAAAAGTAAAGATTGTTTGTCAATGATTCACACAAGAAAACCACGTCTGCATCCTAATTTAGTTTTCTTATCTATCAAACAAAACGCATACATATAGTACCGGTGCCTATATTAAAAATTAAAAATTAAAAAAAATGGTCTTAAATTATTTTTTAAGAATATTTTCTCTTCTTTCTAGTTCACTCTGTACATATTTATATATATTTATAGACCTTTCATTTATCAAGCAATTAGAAAACTAAAGTGTTTTTAACTATTGGTGCAAATGTGTAGTTTTTTTAATGAAATTAATGATATGTATAATATAACTATAGGTGTAATATTTATTAAATTTATTATTGTAGATTTTTTGTCAATGATTCACACAAGAAAACCACGTTTGATGTATTCTAATTTAGTTTTCTTTATCGAGCAAACAAAACGCATATCTATACAGTTATAAATTAACATATTCGAAATTTATTACCGTTGGCCAAATTATTAGCGATTATAATCTATTATATGGCATAATATCATCATATCACATTACCAATTTGTTGTAAAAAAGCAATAATAACGAATGGAACGAACGAACGGATCATCTCAATTTACAACAACAAAACGAGCGTGCACCACCCACACACAATAATTGTCGATTACATAAACGAAAATATTTAACGAATTCAATTTAGATTAGGTTGTAACCAAAATCGAATAAAAAATGCATGCAACGCGCATTATTAGTGTAAGTAAATAATAAAAAAAATGTCATCAAGCAAATGGAGCGACATTTATTACTACACACTACATACAAATGTAGAGTGAGAAAGAGATAGGCGGACGGACGGGGTATAATTTAGTTATTTTACAATTTACAATATTTATCAATAATTGTAAATGTTTATAAATGAATTTATGCGCTTCCCATTACAGATGATATTTTTGTGTAATTGCAAATTCACAATTTATTGCCATTTATCAATATTATAAAATACTAGCATTTTCAGTCACGCGTTGCTCTGGCTCAGTAAAGATTGATTAGAATAATTTCCCGTTCAAAATTTTACTGTGTTTTTAAAGTCTTAAAGTCAATTATTCGATCGAAATTACTTGTCTTGCTAGCACGGAGGCATAAATTTGATCTTCTGCAAGAAATAAATGTAAATGTTTGATTATTTCAGTATTTGTCCTGTCACACTGTCAGCTGACAGCTGTCAAATTGACAGTTCGACTATTTTCGCAACACAACATATTTTATCGAATATAACGTTTTCTGCTAATGTTTAATATGCCAGAAACCTTCTTTGGACTATATTAAACAACTCCCCAAAGTTTCATGGCGATTAGGTGTATGGTTTTTGAATCTATCGAGTACAAACAGACAGACACACATTCATTTATTTATATATCGATTTTATTTGACTATTTTTCCAACATTTTTATTAAGTCTTCATTATTTTGTTGAATTGCGTTCTTATAAAAGGATTGGAAAACGAAAATTCAGAATTTTCTTAAAAAATTAAATTAAATTTTCAAACATTAACACTTTAAAATAACATAAAAATAAAAGACAATAAACATATAAAACAGAACATTTAAAAATATTCTCAACATATTTTAATTTTAGACAAATTAAGCAACTGTCAGAAATGTTAACATAAAAAAATATTTTTTGCTTACATATGCCTATACTAAGTACTTTGTCTTCGCGAATTAAAACCACAATTAATAAATTAATTATAATGCTAATGGAAGTAAATAAATTGCCAACGCACTCATTCAGCACAACAATGATGATGCTGTTCATTCTAGCGCCTCGCAATCGTAAAATATAAAATGCGCGTATGCAAAAACCAAAAATAAAAAATCCGCAATAATAATAATAATAATCACCATCAATTCAATTCCACACATTTTACACATGTAGGAAGTTCAAGTTGGTGAAAAAATAAACAATGACATCACGTTTTCCAGCACACGTAACAAACATTGTTGTATGTATTATTACTCGATCGCAAAAGACATCAAAACTCATCAAGAATTCAAAAACGCCGAAAAAACAAAAAAATAACTTAAACTAAAACACAAACTATCAATTATCATACAACAACACTCTTCTATTCTAATTACTATTCAAAAAGTCAAAAGTGACTCATAATCCTACCAAAAACAAAATTTAAAACAACAAACATTCAAATTAATTAATTATGTAATCGATGATGATGATGATGATTGTTTCCTCTCAACGCGTTTTCAAAACAAAAAAAAGAACTCATCTCTTTCACTACTAAATGGAAAAGAAACAAAACACTAATTTTTATTTATTTCAAGTAGGCGTTCTTATTTTTCGTTTAGCGCGCACATTATCCTCCATAAATAAATTTTTGCATCGAGTTTTGCAAAACACAAATGAATGCGGAATTGAAAGAATTTATTTTTTATTTCAAATTTATTTGGTTGCTTGGTTTGGAGGAGAGAAAAAATCCCAAAGACAGCGGTGGGTGTTTGTAAATTTCAAATTTACTCACTCACACAAATGTAGATAGATATGCGACGACGACACTCATTCATTCAATTCATTCAATTGTTTATCGTCAATATTTCATCGTACCACCTATAGCAAGCAAGCAGCGGAATCGAAAAAATTTGCATTATTACGTTATTTATTAATAGCTAATCGTTTTATTCATGTATTTTTCAGTATTTTATGAATTTCAATTCATTTTTTCGCTTTTGTTATTATTATTATTCATCGTTTGGACGCATAATATATAATATAATTTATTGCCTGTCTGCCTGCATGCGCTATGGATGAAGATCCTCCTCGCCGCCAAGAAAATTTGCATGTCAAAATTTATGAAAAACTGCATCATATCAAATGCGTGTGTTTGTTTGCTGTGTGTGAGCTGTGATTATTTATATTAGTTATGATTATTATGCAATCGTAACCTTTTTGTTTGTTTCAATATAGTTGTGTGTGTGTTCTACGTCGCAAAAAATATAAGATAATTATAAAATATTTATTTATTTCACTCGTTTTGTATGTTGTGTTATATTTGAAAGTGACGCAACTCTAATTTTTTTTAAAGAATGAGTAAACAGCGTGCATGTTTTCTTCTTAGTACCATTAATAATAAACAATGTTTTAATTGGTTGTATAGGATACAATTTATCGATGTACAGCACTTTTTGACTTTTACATGCCTAGAAAATTTAAAAAAACGTGCAAGGTTACTTATTTATTAGCATTATTTAGAATGTGAAAACTCTTCAAACATTAAATACAATTTAAGACATTTGATGAGCATTTATATTACTTTGCAGTATTTGGTAAAACTTCATCGTCTTTTTTAAATGTATGGCTGAAATGATAATGAAATTTGCTGTTTTTCTGTAACAATTCTAATTTTTTTGCAATTTTACCTAAACTTATTGAAATATTTAAAGACAGCTGAGTTTTTGTCAAAAGTTTTTGGAAAATAATCATTCTGATAATTACGTAACACACTAGTATTTATTTTTTACTGATCTAACGAATCTATATTCGTAATCCAATTTTACTACGAGGGTTGTTTGCAAAGTTATGGGATTTTTTCGTTTTTTTTTAAATATTACTACATCAGTAAACCCCATCATTACAAGATGTTTATTTCAATATTCATATAGTAATAGCAGGTTACTGTCTTTTGGGAACCAGGTTTTCCAAATCGTATCGTACAAAGAAAAGTTACTCAAAGCCATATTTGATAAAAAAAGGGTAGATCTGGTAGTAATATTAGACAAGTGGATCGTGAAAAACTATATCACGCACTAGTTTGTAATCACAAAATCAAGCTAATTTCCTTATCTGCCGACTGACAGAGCGGCAAATGAATGGTGATTCTTCTTCAGTGATGTTTTTGCCGTTATTTAGATTAACGTTTAGTCTTAGAATGAAAGTAAACGTCCCACATTTCATCGGTGGCAGTGCACAAACTAACTGTGCTTAAAATAGCGTCTAAAATTTGGGGTTTTTAATAGCATAATATATTTAGGGCC
>JARJDW010007202.1:0-81847 GCA_030264715.1 Adinopsis sp. GC000173 | reverse complement strand
TCTCGCTCATTCAAACAGTCGCTCAATATAAGGAAGTATAGATTGCCAGAAATAAATTCAGTTGTACTTTCAATAACTGAGGAAATCAGGCAATCGGCAATCCTCACTCCACCGCAACCACCCTTCAAAAAGATTATGCATCGTCTCTCTTTTTTTGATCGACGTTTTTTTCGATACGCGTTGCTAGCGTTTGATGCAACAAATCATAGAAAAACCAAGATTAAAATTGTTCATTATTAAAGTGAAAATTTGTTATCGAAGCGCCAGCCACGTCGAGGTTACAACTTTCCTGTTTAAATATTTAACAACATATCAGTGTTGTAATAAAATTGACGTGAATATAAAAATCGTCGCAGCAGAATGCATTCATAATTTATTTACAGACACCGACTTGAAAAATTCCAACAAAATCAAGCCAAGATTTAGCTTGGATGGAAATTTTCAAATCCATCTAAAAAAAGCACTATTTTTTCATAAATTATTCACACGAAAAACTCATTTGCTTAATATTGATGATATTGATTTTTTTAAGCAATTGCACAAACCTATTTTTTATGAATAAAGTCTGCTTACGTAGCTAGACGATTTATTTTTATTTTATAGAAATTCTTATCTGGCATCAATTACGCTTCTTTCTGGTAATTTTTTAGATCTTAGGTGTATTGATACTGTTGATAAAGGATAAGATTAGAACTATTCAATGTTTTGAAAATCAGTTTCATTCAATAGTTATTCAAAAACAAACTTTTTTTTAATATCGATATAGGTAATTTGTTAAGTTTTTATATGCGATACCAATTTTCAAACTGCTTTAATAGCAATGCTCTTCTTATTACCGATAAAATCAAAGTTTTATTTTTTCATAAAATCGAAACGGGTTAATTAAATTTTTTTATTGATAATGGTTAGACATCAATCATATGCATATGTAATAAACAAGAATTTGATTTATTTATGTCGAATAAACTGCTATCAAAAAATGCAATGATAAAAAATTGTTAAAATATTTAAAACTCAATATCTGTGTGTATGTGTGTGGACGAACATAAAAATTGTGCATCAGCTGGACCTAGTAAAAATCTCATTTATAATTAATGCGATGCTAACATAACCTCAAATACAGCAGTAATAAAAATGGACATTTTGTATGATTTTGATTTATATGGTAATACGGTACCAATTTAACAACTTAAAAAAACAATAAAAACACAACTAGATTGCATTATAAATTCATTACAGCATTCAAGCCAAATAAATTAAATGGAAAATCAATTCATGTTTCATTTTTTTTTCTAATCGTTAATTAACGTTATCTGATAATAATAATAATTTATGCATTCCATAATTAATAAAAAAATATATTTGGATGTACATATCAAGTGCATTAAGGTGAAATTAAATAATTAATTATTAATTATAATATTAAACTGGTTATAATAATGTAATGTAATTTAATCGGTAATTAATTATGAATTAATTATTTTTTGTTATGGGTTGTAATTAATGAACTTTCAGTCAGACCACACATGCATTTGTAACAAAAATAATTATTGTTTTCTTTCAATTTGTATTACAAATGCCGCTTGATTTCTTTGGTAATTGCACTTTCAATTAATTTATTTATTTGATAAAATAAATTACTTTTCTCAAGTTTGATATTTCAGCTAATACAATATTTCTGTTCATAAAAACAAACATATAATTTATATTTATAATTTATAATAATATTTCATTATACGATAGATATGGGATAGTTGTTACTTCAATGAAGTATGTATTGTATAATTTGTACTTAACATACGCACATACATAGATACTATATGAATATCTATATAATTTATTAAACCCAAAAATCAATTTATAATAATTATGGAAATGCAATATATAATTATTTATAATTAATTATAGCGTTACGTTTCGGCCATAAAGTTATTATACGCTAACTAACAATGCTTGATTTATCCAAAATATGTTCAAATTGGATGGGTTGCAACAAAAATTTTATCAAACCTCATGTTTTCAATAAGTTTGGTTAATTAATTAATTTAACAATATAATTACATACACATATGATGAAATAAATGTATATTTTCTTTATTTAATTAACTTCAAACACATTCGAAATGAATGGACGAATATGTTAAAGTTTGCCATATTTTGATATGAAATTTATACAATTATTGATACTTTATTAACATTATGAATAATCTAATTTGATTATATAAATATTTATGTTATGCAATCACACTGTGCGTTTTATTTTTATATTAGCGGATCCGAATTTTAATTTGATGAATAAAAAAATAAATAACCTAATGCTCTCTATATACTTTATGAAGATTTAACGTTCGTTTTAATGATATGCATAAACGACGTATAAGTCAAGAGAATGAAAAATTCGTTTCTTGCATATTTAAGAACGATCCCGTGGGAGAGGAGGAATGACTGGAAGAAAGACATCGTCGATGAAAAAAAAAAAATCATACATTATAAAATAACCATCTTAAATTAATTGCAATGTAGGAAAACAAAAACAAAATTATTTGAAACGAATCAGCAACGTAAAAAAGATGCTAGACGTTTGATAAGGGTTAACAAGTACAACTTGAAGAAAAATGTTCGATCGTATTGTCAAACTGTCTGTTGTAGATCATTAGTTGAAATCGTTCTTATTTTAGCCGATGATATAATGAATGATTAATTCAATGTGTGCGATGATTTTTTATAATGATTCTTCTTCTTCAATGTAATTTGCTGCATTGAGGGGTGAAATTGCAAAATACAATATGATTCATAATATTGAATGAAATCGACAAAGCGTTCTCATTAATTTCTCGCCGCGATTGCTTTATTCATACAGAAAATGAATTATTTATTGAATCTAAGTTGACATGCACACACACATACAATAAACGTTATAATTCATTAATATTTCATCATGGCTATCAACATGCCACGCTCGAAACTACTTTTTTCTATAACGAATAAAAAATGTGAAAACTTGTTACTATACATGGTGTTTCGCGCAACGGGCAACGGACATCAGCATGAATACATTTTAAATGACAACGGAATGCTACTACTATACTATTTAGCTGTCAGTGTCAAAATCAATCGTCGATTGATTAGTTATTTTAATAAAAGCAAAATGATTTTATAAGTATATATAGTAACTTCATTTATTTAAAAACTAGTAGTCGTAGTTAAGATAAACGAAATCTAGGATTTGGAGCTGGTTTAAATATATATTATTGGCCAAAATCGAAACTATTTTTTTCTATAACGAATAAAAAATGTGCAAATTTGTTACTTTACTTTACTTTCGCGCAACGGACAACGGGTATCGTCATGAGTCATGACGGCATGAATACATTTTAAATGATAGCGGAATGCTACTACTATACTATCTAGCTGTCAGTATCAAAATCAATCGTCGAATGATTGGTTATTTTAATAAAAGCAAAATAGTTTTACAAGTACCAATAGTAGGTATATGTACCATATATATAGTAATTTCATTTATTTAAAAACTAGTCGTCGTATTTAAGATAAACGAAATCTAGGATTTGGCGCTTGTTTAAATATATATTATTGGGCAAAATCTCTCCTCATCCTCGAAAGATAATTCCGATAAAGTAATCCCGCCTGCTCAGTTATTTGCAGTCTCAAAAAAGGATTTCGTTCTAGTTTATGTTGATTTGCAATTAAAATTATAACAAGCAGTGAAATTTAATTTAGTGTTTTTGGGTATTGATTTATGTACCTAATTTGTTATTGAATCATGTAGGGGTTAAATGAAGGTACGATGTAGGAATGACATGAAAACAAAGAGAAAGTGTAAAAAAAGATCGGTTTATTTACCGGTTACAAAGTTTAAGCTAATAAAACTCGAGTACAATCGTCCTAATTTTGTTATTTTCCCTGGATGTTGTTGTATAAGAAAATTTGCGGTTCTTTATTGTATTACAAACTTTAATGAAGCAAAGCAATTTTCGTATTGTATTTATGCACTTTTATTCAAAATACATAAAACAAATGAAATATAATAAACTTTAAATTCATGAATAGAAATTGGATGGTATTAGTGGTTTTAATTCCATATTTTAATTTTATTATTTAGTTAAAGAGTAAGCTACGCTTGCATTTAGAATCAGATTTATTCAACAACAGAAAAACTTTTCATTTAATATAACTTGCAGGATAATTATTTAACCGGCTACAAACAAAAATAGGCGCTGCTTTTTTAATTAGGTATAACAAAAATGATCCAGCTACCAGCTATATCCAAATTTGTATATTATTAGTTTGAAACACGATTTAATACTTAATGCAGTATTCTCTGCTTTCCAACCAACATCATTTTCAAGTCATACTAATTACAATATTGTAATTTAGTTCAATTTAGTAATTAGTGCACGATTTCAGGAAATGCTTTAGTGGCTATTTTAATATACATACAATTACAAATGGACTTTGTGTGAATGCTGGCGCTTGTTCATATTCATTTAATTAAATTTCCAGATATACACATTTTCTACCGATTTTATTGACCTACGAGTATAACGTAATTAATTAATTAATTAATGATAATCTTATCTACCTCTAGTTTTTTTGTCTTACGTAGGTATTTCAATTCGCAATATAAAATTCACTCTTTTACAGCATAATACGGATAAATAAATATTTATAGTGAGTTATTTGTCATTCTGGCAAATTTTCACAAAAATATACCCGGAAACATTTTGCCTGCAGTGTACGTCATAAAATATTCAATGCTTTATTTTCGGGGGCAATTAATAAATTTAAAAGCATTTTTTTGGAATTATTTTTGCGCTCTTACGCAACGCGCATAAACGGTTTTTTCCCTGCATCATCATTGAAAATTCAATTAAATAAAATATTGGACAATATGTCACCGCTTTTTATGAAATCAAAAAATATATACATTCGATAGGAGAGGAGGAAAAATTGTATATAAATAACTTGACTGTACGTCAGTCCACAATACATGATACACAAAAAATTTAATATTGAAATGATGTGCAATCGATGTACAATTTTATTATGAAATCATGTTTGAATAAAAACCACGCACCAGTTATAATATATCAATATAATATTGTATAATAATAGATACGCGTACACATGTCTTATAACTGAATTAATCATTCAACTTTCAAACTTTATAGAATTAAACTGTTATAATTTTTTTGCCTAATTTTTTGCATAATAAACATATTTCAACCTAAATTATTAATTAAATTTCATGCAAATTTTACGTTTTCATATAAACCGGTTTTCTCTCCTCGAAAAGTTTCTTTAGAAATGCTCTAAAAGTGTATTTTTCTAATAAATTATTCTTGCTTGTACAAACCATAAAAACTTTTTCTAATATTTATTTTTTGCTGGCATAAATATCTAATTAAATGCTGTTATAAAACATGTAAAATGTATTTGGCTTTATTATTTACATATTGGATATATTTACAAATACGGATTTATTTAAATGTTGATGTACTTATTTTTTTAAAAAATGATGGTAATACTTCACACGGTATTTGCAATATTTTTTAATAAAAGCTCTTATATCAATTACAGTGAATTACTTCAAAAGCTTTAATAAAATTCATGAAAACAATTTTTTATATGTATTTGAAATAACGAAATCCAGCAATAAAGTAGAAATCTTAAAAGATGTTCATTACCCTTGCAATTTTCGTATAGATAAAAAAAGATGAATGAAACCAAAAATAGGTATGGATATTCGAAATAAATAGAGGTATGTATTGTATATGTATTTTAAAGATAGTAGCATTTATCTGTTAAAATGTCATCTAAAAATTTCAGCGAACGTAACAACGCCACAACGTGTTTATCTATTAATGTATTTATCATTGTTGATTTGCAATATTTTTTAATAAAAGCTCTTATATCAATTACAGTGAATTACTTCAAAAGTTTTACTAAAATTCATGAAAACAATTTTTTATATTTGAAATAACGAAATCCAACAATAAAACAAATCTTAAAAGATGTTCATTACCCTTGCAATTTTCGTATAGATAAAAAAAGATTAATAAAACCAGAAATAGGTATAGATATATGTATTTTAAAGATAGTAGGCATTTATCTGTCAAAATTTCATCTAAAAATTTCAGCGAACGTAACAACGCCATAACGTATTTATCGATTATTGTATTAATCATTGTTGCTTTGCAATATTTTTTAATAAAAGCTCTTAGATCAATTACAGTGAATTACTTCAATAGTTTTACTAAAATTCATGAAAACGATTTTTTATATTTGAAATAAAGAAATCCAGCAATAAAGTAGAAATCTTAAAAGATGTTCATTACCCTTGCAATTTTCGTATAGATAAAAAAGATTAATAAAACCAGAAATAGGTATAGGTATATGTATTTTAAAGATAGTAGGCATTTATCTGTCAAAATGTCATCTAAAAATTTCAGCGAACGTAACAACGCCACAACGTGTTTATCTAAATTGTATTAATCATTGTTGACATGGTGGAATCTTTCATCTGGTTTTGTCCATGATGAGGATGTTGCATTGTATGGTAGCGAGGAATGAATGAAATAGATGGCAAAGCGTGTACAAGTATGCAGAGAAATATATGTGCTGCTATAATATAAACTAAAACAACAGATGCAAACACATACAGGCACAGATCCAGACTAACATACACACAACCCCAAGTAAAATTCATCATGTTGTTTAGAGACGGAATTAGTAGTATGGTAGTAGTGGTAGTAGGAAGTTGGTGTCTTGTCCCCTCAACTCACGAGGGAAATCTCCTGATACACTTCATCGCTATTACATTATTATTAAACATGAATATGCTTCCTGTCTTTTAATTAATAATTCAACAAATGATATAAAGATTTTTCACAATTCACAGATTCGTAGCGTTTTTCATTTTTATATTTTTTCGCTTCTTCTTCTCCCATTTAATTATTTTATTACATCGTACAATAGCAATTTCTACGATGCAGAAACATTTTATTATCGTCAATATAAAACTTGGATTATTGCTTTATTGATTCATGTCTGAATGCTTTGATGGTTCTCGATTCTCTATATAATTGCATCTTTTCAGGATTCTCTGCTTCTGCTGCTGTTACTCTCTCTACGCAGCAGCTATCTTTATACGCTGTTTTTCACTCAAGCAACAATAAAAAAGGAATGATGAAATATTTCAATCATCTTAGAAATTACAAATCGCCGCTAATAAATATTAAAACTTTCATTTTAAATACAGCTATATAAACGATGGAAAAAAGAACGATTACAGCCGCGTTGCTTTTCGACGATAATGGAAATTGGATTGAATTCTAATAAAATGATTATTTGATCATGGAAATTAAATTTTATTTAAATGCTATAAAAGCGATTATAAATAATTATTAACGTTTAAGTGATTACGCTTTTCAGGATTAATTATTTTTATATTCAAACGCATTGATTAATTATTTACTTGAAATGCTGAATTCATTATATCTTATAACTAGTTTGTTTATGCATACTTTTTTTCATCCATAAATCTTTTTGCCCTGCAGATTAATAAAAAAAAATGCATGATAGAGCAGAAAACTATCGATGCGGATTAAAATTATTTACCTTAATCTTACTGAATATTTGATGAAAAACTGTATAAATAACTCCATAATTCATGTTTGCATTTATAGTTGCTTTTTTATTAATAGAGCTGGATACTTATTTAAAAACTTTTCTATGCTTTAGGCGATTTTTTTTTGTTATTTTGTGAATTAAATTTAAATTTACCCGATCGCAATTTTTACATAAAAATATCACATCCAGAACGTGTACGCATCAAAATGATTTATTTAAATTGTCATATAGATAGATCATAACATAAGTTTTTTTATTTGAGAAAGCTTTTTGTAACAAGAAAAGTGTCATTTCAAATATGTATACAAATGGCCAGAATCGTTTTAAATATGACATGTTGATGGGGGAAATCGATTGCGGTCATTTTTTATAAAATATAATGTGACGAATTTTATAGCATGCCAGCAATAGTATTTTTCGCACACACGAGAACGGCCAAATTTTTACGGCACAGTTAACTTAGACAATACTTTTGCAGTCGCATTGTCGTGCACCGTGAAGAGCGAATATTATTGGAAACTAAAGCGTTACAATTAATGGGATTTTGAGCGTGGTCTCCCCTCTGTGTGTTTGCGTGCAGGCGGTGGCAGAAAAAAACATATATTCATATATAGGGATCCAGACGGATATTATTGCTTACAAATAGTTCTGACGTATTTTTTGTTTGTGAGTGCGCGCGCGCGATCGAAACTTTTCAACTTTCATAAATGTTACGGTCAGTTTCAGAACTAACAAAGCCGAGAAAAAGCAGGGTGTGTGTTTTACGACTGTTGTAGGCAGCCAACTTTCAAAAGTTTTCATATTTTTCCTAGTATAAAAAAATATCTATATATATATATATATATATATATATATGTAATCTATTGGCAGTGATTTGTGTGCCATGAAATAGAAGAGACATTTACTCGCAATCGCTAAATCGAAAACGAAAATATTTTTTGCACATCACACAACTAGCCCGATAATATAATCTATTGTTTTGTAGCACAAATTAATTTAATTGCTTCATCACATGATTGACTTAGTCTCTAGTAGTTAATTTAGCAATTTGACTAATTCATATGCTAATAAACTAAAATGGTTGACCAGTTAATTAATAAAGCGACGACATCATGATAAACAAGCGAAAAAAAATCTAGAATAACAGAAAAAATATTTTTACATAATAAACAAAGCGAAAAAAGGATTTTTGTGTGCGCGCCTTCTTTTATTGAATGACTTCTGACATTCCTTTTTATTCATCATTCAAATAAAAACCCTTGTCGTTTCATATTTCCACCACACACACATTGAATATTTTTGTTTGTTAGATAGAACATAGAGGCGAGCAAACAAAAAAGCACGCCTTTTTATACAATATTGGCGGTAGTTATAGACTTGCAATTTTCAAGGATATGAATATTCAGAAGGGTTTGCAAGGCATCTATTCAAGCTAACAGGATCCATGATTGGATTAGTCATTAGATGAGTGTAGCAGATGGCTGCGACAATGTGTGATGTTAACAAAATATCCTCATCGCTTCTATCTCTCATACTACGACTATTTTTATACATACATGTAAGTCTTTTTTTTGTTATTTGCACTAATATGTATAAAAATTTTCCCGGCACGTAATGCTGTTACGCTGGAAGATTTTCATTCAATATTAGTACAACGTAAAGGTTAATGCAAATCTAATTCCTCCGTCTTATTTTACTAGAAAATATATATTGTAAATAACTTCTCTTGACAAATATAGATGTGTAAAGTTATTTCGTAGTCAGAACACGTATCAACTTTTTTTCCAAGCGAAAACGGCAGCTTTAGTTAAAAACACTACATGTTTGTAATAACAAATATTTATAAAATACAATTTTCAAGTTACAAGCTTGCATCAGCATCGAATTTTATAAATTATTCAATTAATTAATTTTAATTTATTACTGCACCACAGTCAACAATTATCCGCATTGTATCAAAAATATATTGATTAGTAAAGCCGAATGAATAATACCTCGTAGCAAATTTAGGTAATGCATGATTTTATGTTGATTGTAATTTAATTAACTAAGATAAAGTGTGAATTTCTGGTAAAGTAATTTCAGTGTGTTATCATATAGCAGCAAATCTAGTATGCACCTGACGGCGATTGTCATTACATTCTAGTAACGACAAATATTGATTAATCAAAGTCACACTAAGGTATATAATGGCATTAGATTGTGCAGGTTAATGACTTTTCACAAATAATAATTCACACTTCAAGTAATTTTTATATTGCATTACGATTTAATCTCAAATTGTAGTATAATTTAAGCGATTCTATATTTTTAAATTAAACTTTAATTGAGATATTTTTAATTTCGTGCTAATAATATAATAAGAAAAGCTCGAGTATGACGTAATATATTATATAATGTGTGATTGCTGTTTTGTTCTAGTCTTTAATATCCATTAGGGTTGATATAAATTACCCTAATAAACAATTCCTTCAGCGCTTTTTATTTTTACATAAATATTTCGCGTGTGTATATTTTTTTTTCTCCCGGTGAGAGGTTAAATAACAAAGTGCTTGCATTATCTCCCAAACACACGAACGCTTCTGTTTGGAAGCAGGAGAAAGACAACGCCGAAAAAACAACAACAACAAGAAGAGAAAAAAAAACATTACTGTATGTTTTTATTTACATAATGCATGTGAGTAAAGACATAAGGATATTTTCCTTGGTAGTTTTACACCAGAAAGCATCGTAAAATGTCCAAAGTTGCGCTTTTTCTATGTTTAGTGTGTAAATTACAATGAAAAAACAACTTTTATATGTATGTATATAATGCACTTTATACACCTCAGTATTTTTTGTTAGATTATGCTAATGCTGTGAAAAACGAAACGTTTAGTGTCGAACTTCGTGAATTGAATATGAAAGTATTGCGTTTGATCATTATAGCATTAGCGTTTTTTTTTAACTATTCTAGCGAAACAATCTTAATGCTTTTAGCGTTTCAGCAGAAAATAAATAAAAAGAAGAATGGCAATCTATTTGTAGGATGTTTTGTCCGGTGTGGATTAGCCGAAATTAATCCTTTTGGGATATCAATTGGCATTAATTAAGGCGACTTTTTGTTGCACTCTATTTGGTATATGGCTTAACTAATTCAGAGTGGGTAGTTGGCTGCTCGAATGAGTAAATTTAAATAACATTTATTTTGCGTTGGGTTTTCTAGGGTAATTGACTGCCAGTTGGGATTCCAATAATAGTTTATATCGTATTTTGTCATAGTTTAGTTTAGAGCACGTTAATTTCCCAAACCATACAGTTACCTACATCTCGCAACATGTTTATGAATCAGCTTTGAATGCTGTGAAAAGCCCAAATCATTAGAAAGGTCCTTTATCAACCACACATTTATGACAACGTTTTTAACACGCGTGATATACATGGAATACATGTGTAGGTACGAGTATGTATTATTATCTACATTGAAAATATTAGTATGCAGTTTTGTTGTATTGCGTGGAAAACTTAATTTAACCCTTGTCACCAACGTCGTTCTGCACGTTCTAAATCAAAAATTTTATTTTCCAACAATGTAAACCAATTATTTTCTACATGCGTATATGCCAACATTTACATTTGAATTTTTAACATCAATTACGATGGATTAACCTAGAAAAAGCTGCTGACAAGTATGTACTACTATATATCATACTAATCATTCACTTTCAATGATATTGTGTTGTATTGCATTGTAATTGTAATATTCCATAAAAATTATGTATAATTTTCACAAATGTGTTAATCAGCATTAAATAATAATTAGTGTAATTCCATGTTGATTAAGCAAAAAAATCTTATGAAATGAAATAATTGGCAGTGGTATCTAGTAGTAAAATTCAGTTGTAGATTAGCAATGTACATTAAAATTCAATTAAATGTCAATGTAGTATCAGAAGTACATGAAGTAAATTATTTATAGTTAGGTAATCAATGCCATGTTAAACACATTTAGCATGTTTTCCTACATTTTAAATGAAATAAAAAATCAATTGAATTGAATGCGGTTGTACTGCAACCGATCATAAGATAGATATCCTATCTAGTTTATTTTTTTTCGAAATTGTGCTTTAATGACAATAAAACATACCAAAAATTGTTTGTTACTTTTATGTCAAGGTATTTTTATTGTTGTACGCATAGTTGGGAAAAAGTTTTCACATTAAAAGTTGCACGGTATAAAATTATCCACTATCTGTTTCCATAAATCTAAACAAAACAATAAATACATATTTGCATTTTGCATCAAATTCTCGAATATTGTTTTAGCGTTGTAATGTTATGTTTGTATACGTTTTATATACATTTTCTGATGGTAGCTGTGCGGTGCTTTTGTGCTCGTACAACGTGCTCACTGCTCTCGTACATGTTTTTCGGTAAACACTGCGCATTTACTAAATTAATTCTAATAATATGTTTACGAGCTTTCCATTCGATGACGTAAAGAATAAATTGACTATAAGTGCTATTTCGTTTCTGCATATTTCATATAAATTATAATATAAATATTTGCATGTTCTTTCTGAATATATTTTTTGGGGAGCTTTTCTGTGAGTTATTGGCTCTTTATAATAGCCTAAATCGGTTTTTAATTTCCCCAATTGCATTTTTCGTGGATAGCGTACACACGAACACTCAAATAACAAGAATAAATTTTTTATTTCGATAATCTTTTACAATATTTGATCTATTAGGGGAAAGTTGGGTAATGGAAAACGCCGGGCAAAGCTACAACCTGCTCTATCTTAAAAAAATGTAAGTGTAGAGATCAGAAAAGCGCATCAGTACCTTGCAAACATTGCGTAAGCTAATATAATGCAAAATGACGACAGTTTCTCAACAAATAAATTAGCTTCGTGTATTCTGTTGTAACCGAAATACGCATAAAAATTGAAGCAAAATGATGTTTATTTCTAATAATTTTGTTTAGATCCGATAATATATGTATATACAAAAAAGCATTTTGCTGTGCATTGCTAAAAATTTTAAAATATAATTTTCACTAGATTGTTCTTCATATATTCTTGAAATAAAATTTGTCCAATGGGGTAGTGACGTTCCTAGCTTTTGATATGAAATTGGAAAAAACAACGAATGATGATTTAGATGTGAATTATGTTTAAGATACGGAATGCCGTTTATAGAACATTTCTGGTAATTATAAATGTGATTTTTGTATATTTAACGACGAGTTTACAATATGTAATTTTTTACTTATTTATTTTGCTAAAGCGGAATTTCCCTACCAGTTTCGCCATTACCCCTTTATGATTTGCGCCGTGTTTAATTCGGAATTTTTTAATATTCATTTAGATAACATATTAGTTGCTCTTTCATGTAAATTAGTTGCAATTTATTCGTTATTTGTTATTTAACAGTAACCAATTATTCTTAGAGATGCGGGATTCCCCCATTCTCCTTTACATCTACTAAATCAAAAGGCAGTGTAGATTCTTAATAAGTAGATCTGACATGTATGTAGATATATATTGAAGGTACTAAATCCTCCTTTAGCTCAAATTATTTCATATCGACTAGAATAGTGTTGTACCTGATGGTGACGTTTAATTAATTTTCTCAATTGTAATCGAATGCAAAGAATTGCTTCAATTAATTATGAAATTGTTATTTCTAATTACCTGTGCATCTAGAAATAACAAGTAATTTAAATGAGATATTTTAATAAGAATATATAATTATAAAAACAAAAAGCTAAATGGTAAAGGTTTTAATTTAAATTTTAATTAGTTGCAATAATAAGCTGTCATAATATATTTTATTATATAAAATTGTAATAAAGTTTATATAACATTATCTGCAATTACTTTTTGAAATAAACTTGGTTTACCTTGCTATACTATAATATAATATTTAATTTTCTTCTATTGTACAGGTATACAATAATATAGAATAGAATAACAATTTATAAAGCAATAAAATTTCGTAGTAGATTAAATATTTTTATGAACGTGTCGATTATTGATAAACAATTATTTCGACTAATTTAGGTGGAAAGTTTAAACCATAAATTTGCAAGTTTCAATTAGAAAAGCACATTCTAGCATCTCTTATATATAGATATCTACAATATATGAAAAGGCATCGCTTCGTTTTTAATGAAAAAGCAAAGTGGAGACACATAAAATGCAATCTTTATACATATTATAAAATTTCATTTCGTAAATGAACCAAAAATAAAAATTATTAAAAAACTTAATCCGTATTTTATGACGTCCTGTGAATAAATTAACAAAGCTATTTTGAAAACATTTTCTTGCTGGTTGCTTTAATATGTTTATTATACAATAAATAAAATTTAGTATCACTTGATTAAATCACAATTAATTCTAATTTATTAAATGTATTAGAAAGTAATTTTTACTCACCAATTAAAATTAATTTGTATTTTATAATAAAAAATGATTCATAAGGCAATAATAAAAATATTAATTAATAAAAATTAGAAAATAATATGAATTTCTTTAATTAATTTTTAATATGAAGTAGGTATATAATATAAAAGGCAAGCATTAATTAAATTTCAGAGGTTTAGAGATTAAAGGATATATCTACTACCTTCTTGTGTATCTGCATGCAAGTAGTCAGATAGATACTTCATAAAGGCTTTCGTCAATCTGCTAGAAAAGTATTAAGTAATTTTGTTTTCATTCGAAAAACAATATTGAGACGTAAGTTGAGTTGTTATAAAAGGAAATTGTTTACAAACAAGCATTATACGTACATATACTCGTATATAGAGACAAATATAATTTACGATAGTTATTTTAGAATCGTTGTTGCATAAACAATCTCTTTCCAGATATGCGTAGCAGAGAGGAAGTGGATGTATCGCTTATAAAATGATCGAGAGAATATACTTCACATATAATAATGTATAAGCATTGGCCTTTCTCTAACAAGGCCCCAGAGAGCAGTACCAAGCAAACTGCAGCAATTACACAATGACATGTATATTGGAGTATCTTTGTGTATCCTTAGGCTGTGTGTGTTAGACTTACTTACTTTACTCATAACTATTCAAATTTCGAATATTAACAATTTCTATCTATAGTTAACAGCGCTTTTAATTAAAATTATCTGCGTTGCTAAATTTCTCTCCTATTACCAACGTAAAAAGCCAAACTTTGTACCAGCCAAACAATTTCATAATTGATTTAACCGCAAATTTATAAACTGATTAAAAATCGCCAATATTCGGGTTTTTTATAATTTCAGTTTTAATCGAGATTGTTGCGTTATAGTTGTTTTTTTGTAAAGGCGCGAGCGCTCAGGTGTTCAATTGAATTGCAACTGATGCATTTTTTTGTTATACTTGCATGTTAGTTTATAACGCAACAAAAAATAAAAAAAAAACTGGAAAACGAAGCGTGAATAAAACTCTGATAAACTTGTTGTAATTTTTTTCTGCAACTATGCATACATGCAGATAACGAACATCAACAAAATAAAGTTTTTCATTTAATATATACAGGAAATTTTATAAACAAATTATTAAACTTGCACCCATAAATATATCTTATATACGATCGAAATAAAATTCTTTGGAATAAATGTTAGATATATTTAAATATCTGTTTACGGGATATTTATTTAAAATTGAAAATACGTTCTTTTAAATACTTTTAAAACAATGTTAATTAGTTAATTATTCAGTCGAATAACTACGCAAACATTTATATATATATAGAATGCTATTTATATAAAGATAATTTGACAAATTCAAGTATATATTTTTAGCATTAACGAAATTAAATTTAAATTGTTATCAATGATTAAATTGGTGCGTGTATTTTAGTGTATTTATAATTCGAAAGTAAGCTGTAATTTTCATTTTATATGTCAACAGTGTGAGTTAATTAAAGAAGTTAGCAGAATAAGTGCATTCCTGTGTAAGTCATGGCAACTTTGTGAAGGAGCGTTTGGATAGTCGCTGTCACATTTAGAAGATTTGGATTAAGAATACGACGCTCCAGATTTTAAACTTAATGAGCTTTAATTTCTTTCTATACTTAAATAAAATTATTCCTTGTACGTTCCGCCTTTTTTCCCTATCCAATGTAGTAAAATTTTAATTGTTCCAACGACGATTCGCAAATAATACAAAAAAAAGATAAATAATTGAGTTTTATATTTCGGGATTTATAATGAATTATGAATGGTTTAATAATCACGTTAAAAAGAATTTAATTTGAAAGTTCTATAATTTAAATGCCAAACTTACGTCGCATAATGATAAAAGTAAATTAAAATCTATTATTTTAGAACTATTTTAATGCAAAGTAACTTTTTAATACAATTTGCTTTCGGTCTACTACTAAAACTGCACTTCTTTCATCGGAAACTTTTTTAAGCTTTTAATTATTAAAACGCATACTTTAAAATACATGAATCATCATTATCGCTTTTATGTTTATTATTTCAACAAATTGAAATTGTTGAATTTAGAGATGAAAATTAAAGTTAAATCGCTTTTCCACTGATGTGTGGAAAAATCGATAATGTTGTAAACAATATCTATGAATAATTATTATAATTTTACGTAGGTATTTAATTACATATGTAAACTAGTTTCCAATAAATTAATATCAGTTAAAAGCTTAAATCTAAATGAAATAATTTATAGATTAAAATATATTATTACCAAAAATAAATTTATAAGTAGCTACTTAATTAGATTGAACATAATTATTAAAGCGAATCTAATTTATATTTCACAACCCTTCACCTGTGAAGTAAACAAATTTCACGTCGAAAAATCAGCATTGAAAACAAAAACAAAAACAAATTAATTTTAAAATTTCTAAATAAAATACAATGGATGCTCTGGAACATTATTATTTATTGAATGTTCCCCTCCCCATCGAGTTAAAATCTCTCATTATCTTGTCGGTATATATTTGGCGAGATGCTGATAAATGTGTATGTGGTTTTAAATTATATATCAGTATTACTGTATTTTTTCTCCTCTCCAACGTTTTGCATTCGTGTTCCCCCAAAAAAGCCGTCATTTTTCGTAAATGATTCAAAGCGGTATTAAGCTGTGCGCATCGGATGGATAATAGTCGTTCTAATTCTAGGCCCGGTCGGTAAAGAGGAAAATCTCGCATCGAAATAAAACCATTGTTTTAGAATTTTCATGGGATTAGCATGTTTCAGGCGCGAGAGCGAGATAGAATTCTCGCTCTTCCGTTGCTGTATAGTTCGGTTGATAGTAGTCATTCGGTTCGGTGAACTTTTATTTCGAGTACTAGGAAATCGTGCTGCAAAACGTTGTCGTTTAATTTCATCAATAATTGATTTTCAAATTGTACCAATCACAAAATTGATAAGAGAGAAAATAAGCGATTTAATTAAATTTAATTTGGAAATTCAATTTTACTTTAAAGGTTTTTTTGTTGCCGTTTCTGCTGCTTTCTCTATGTGCAGGAGAGTTAGGTTTTGGTACATTTAGCATGGACTTACTGTTAATTGCTAATTTATTAAACAGCAAATTAAGTTGAATTTACGAATAAAACGTTTTTTATTGGATGCGATTTTTAGCTGATACTCGACTTTATTTATTCACAGATTTTATCAAATTAATTTAAAGTGTCACCATATATTTATATCTATCCTTTTTTCAATATTTTGAACACAAATATTTATGCTAAATTTTATTATTAAAATAATTATATTAAATATTTATTTATATTAATAGTGTTGGTTTTAAATTTTTATTAAATATAATTTAAATCTGATAACGTTGGGATTATTGAAAATATTTACATATTTTGACACAAAATAAATTATATAAATTGAATATATAAAAAAGCTGATTATTAATTATTACCTATTAATTTTAGTATTCAAATACGATGATAACATGAACAATCTATATTTGTTAAATATAATTAATCAAACGTTTTATAAATAATATATCTATCGGATAATATAATAAACAAAAATGTTAAAATTATCTTTGCACTATACAGTGGCAATTTGCAGTAAAAATGAAAATATGAAAATGAGCACGGATATTTTCTCTACATCTATATATATTTTTATAAACATACATGTATAGTTATAGTGTTGTTGGTATAATAAAACAAATTATGTAATAATAAAAGCTATAAATCATGCAATGACCCATAAATTTTCTTATTCTTTATTTTTAGAGATGTCAATTTTTCTATGAGTTATTACAGTTATTATGAAATTGAAATAGAATTTTAGTTTTTCTACCCGCTTTGCTCGTGGAATTATTGAGCACAATTGCATTAATAAAATTAATTTATCGGATTAATATTTTCATACAGTTTTTAAAAAAATATCATTAGAAAAAAAGGCATCGCCAAATTGAGTTAAAAGTTTTGATAAATTACACTTCAAAGTGAAAAGTTGCTATTTAATAATTATAAATTTATATGTGACACGATGAAGAATTTTCTTTATTTAACATTTTTCAAACATTAATTTATCAAAACACAAAATCGATAATAAATTTTATGGATGCTTGTATGTGTAATTAAAACCGATGTTGAAGGAAAGAAACGAACGAGAGGAAAAACTCTACAATCAAACCAACACAATTTTTATTGAGTAATAATTAAAAATCAAAAAAACGACGCGTTGTGGCAATAAATAAAATGCTGCATTGCGGTTGGAGCAAAGACAACAACAAGAAAAAAACATAACAAGTTGAAGAAGCAACAAATAAAAGAAACAAGTAAAACGATTTTTATTCATGCTGTTAAAGGCACACCTGCTCCAGCTAAACAACAAGTTTAATAGCACCATCAGAGATACTTCTGGACTTTACTTATCATACACACACGCGACTTTAACCAATCAAAAATGTTTCTTCGCCTTCCAGCGATCTCTCACGCATTTAAACCAGCTTTACCGCTTCCACCTCGCAAATATACCTACGTATACTAGTATTGGTATAATACAAGAAAGAGAAACAATTTTTTATAGTATATTGGTATGTATACTTATAATATGTAGATGAACCCAAAAAGATGGATTTATATTTATGATATGCTTGTTTGTTTCTGATAGAACATGTACAATGTATGAATACATAAATATATATACAGAGTGGTTCATGCATATATTAGCTTTTTTATGGAGATTGATTATAAAATCCAATAAATATGTCATACATAAAATTTAATTGAGTTGTAAGAATTCGGAGCATTTTAATCAACAGCAAAAGTTATTTGCTCGAATTTATTATTAATAAATGTCAATTTAATTTAATATTGCCAATTGAATATTTATAGGAATTGAATTTGGTATTAGAATACTCGTTTTTGCTCGACGCATTGTATTAAAAGTATAAATTCGCTTATAATTATAAAAGTATTTTAAGTCAATATAAAAAATATTAGTTATTTCACACCACTAAATTTATTCAATGTAATTTTTACGATATCCTCAAAAGTGAACCTTCAGAAAGTGGTTGTAATTTTAACATTATACGAAATTCCTATCGTGTTAACTATGAAAGTTATCTATTATCTCGAAACAAGAAATATTGACTTAAACCACTTTCATAATTATGGGCACAATTGATGATAATTATCTATGGCAAGTAAAAATAAAAATAAAAATGAAAAATTATCAATGCAAATTTCTCTTAGACATAATTTATAATGCATAGCAAATATTTATTTAAAGAAAATGAAATGCATTAAATGAAAATATTTAAGTATAAAGTTTTTTAACGACATCCTGCTAATTAAACATTTTTATTTAAGTGTATTAATAGAGTTTTATGTATCTTAATCATAGTATTTAGAGTCGATTTCGTATAATTATTACATTAAAATGTGTTGAAAATTCATAGAAACTGATTTCCTATAATTATTTTCACGCTGGAACGTGTTAATGATTGACAAGAGCGTTTTTATAGCGCCCCATTTATGAATTGATATAATTAAATTCTCACGTTTTATAAGTAGAAATTATGTGACAGTCTGGATTGAGAAATTAGATTAAGTGTACCGCATTTATAAAAAAGCAGCAGCGCCCTGTTAGCTGTATTTTAATACATACAAAAAAGGCTTTAATGCTTCATAAGCATGCAGATTCATAATTAAGTGCGAGTAATAAACATTAACTGATGATTATCATCATATTCATATATAATATCATGAAAATCTTATGTGCGTTAGTATTCCATTGTAAATTTTCGCAATGTAACAATCATGAATGCGATAAGATTAAGTAAATTTATTAGTGTATAATGTAATGGTGATATTTAGTTAAGCTGGAACTAAGATTTTGCTTAGATTTTATCTGCAAATTGTAAAATCTGTTGTCTTGGATTAATAAATATACATCTGCATAATTAAAAGGCATTACATTAAATTTCTACTTCTATACTATACTATTTAAAAATAAGATTAAGCCAGCCAACATTGCACATCTATGCAATTCTTATTGTGTCCTCCAGCAATTGTAATTATAAAAAGTCGTTTATATCAGTTTACATAAGGCCACTGTCGCCTTAAAGCAATTTATTATCTTATTTTAAAAATCAAGTTATAAATTAGGAATAAGCTATGAGTATCGATTTTTAAATTTGTTCTTGACATGATTTAAGAGTCGGGATTTACAAATACCATTTCCATAAGAATTATGTGAGGATGATCAAGATTAAATTCAAAATATGTTTAATATAATCAATACTTTTCGAAAAGTTGCTTTCTAAGGATTAATGAAAAATTGCTAGCTGCTGTGTGATAGTAATTTTTATAATGTCAATTTACGTCAATCTATTATTTTCATTGTAATATTAAGACATTCTGTCCCTCCAAGCCATTTCTTTATCTTAATTGTCGTATTAACGTCTTTTGAAAACTTGCTTAATTTTTTACGATTTCTCATCTTACAAATAGCGGTAATTAATTATTATAAAGTTTTAAGAATAAAGCATAGATATTAATAATGAATGTTGTAATAAGATCGTTTAATATAAATACTCCTACTATACTCGTATAGTTGTTGTTCGAATGAACAAAAAAATACAAGTTATCAGACACGATGAAAAGCATATTTTAACTATACAAGTATATAAAGTTGTTACAAAGTCATATTTTCTATTATTATGAAATATTTGTAGAAGATAGATGAATAATAATAAGTTAAAGTTGTCTCGTTCATCAACAGAGAGAAGGAGAGATATTCGGGCGTCATGAAGATTCGGTGCAAAAACTTTTCGCCATGTATAATATAGATATAACAATAACGGCCACAATATTGAGGGGTTTCAATTAAAACGTGGCGCACCCATTTCCCTATCGTACGAAAATGATAATTGTCCCTTTGTACCCTCTTCTCTCACACTTAGAAAATTGATGGTATAATAGCATTACGTGCCATCTAATACGAACACGTGACTGAATACCGTATGCGCGCGTATATAATTACAGGATAGATTTGATTATATCTGAAGCCTATATTACCTATTTCCATACAAGATATGTATTAAATAATTAACAGTTCCTGAGTGCTAATAATTTGATTACATTTTAACTCTAATCTCTGTTATTAATGCCTCCATTAATGAACTATACATATACGTCATCTTATTGTCATTAAAAATATCGCTAATTATAATTATACCAATTACAAGCACCTACATGTTGCCAATCTTGGCAATCAGATTTCACATGGGTATTTGCAACGATCATTTCACCTATCATCGCGCTATTTCCTAATTATAATAATTTACAAGATTTTTGGTATACTACAATGTCTATTATTATTCCTATTCGGATTCGTATATAGTTTTTTATTCACAGCTGTAATTAAAATTTTACTATCGTAGCTTACTCTTGTTCATTATTTCGTAAAATGTGTAGCAGTATGCAATAGAGGAAAAGGTTTTTGTTCAACTAAAATTATTTCAATATTAATTTCATATTATGTATTTAATTGCAAGTTGGATAATGGGGTCTATTACTAAAACTTTCTAAAACTTTAAACTCTTGTAAATGTGTGGGGTTGGGACTACATCTATATAGTAGTTAGTTACATAGGATGTGCACAAAACGAATAAATTCATATATATTTATATGAAAAGGAACTTTTTCTTTCTACGCGTTGCGCCGCGCCGTGCCCCGCCGCTCATCACATCTCATCTAAAATAAACGCATTTTTTACTTTTTTTTTTCGTCTTCCTAACATTCAACATAAAAAAGAAACTTTTTTTTCGTAAACTTTTCTTTTATATTACTACCAGCCACATTCGTGGTCCTTTATATTTTTTTATTTTTTAGTTAAGTGGATGTGTTAGTTGCAGTAAAAGTAAAATTTAAACAAAAACACTCTTCATGAAGAATGGCACAATTAAATGTAGTGCACTTTAACCCAACCTCAATGCGCTGCTTTTTCTTCGCCATTCGCAATTTCATTCCTTTAGGAAGCACACACCGCACCACCAGAGGAGTTTCATCATTAAAGTAACTAAAATTTAATTACCCACTTTTTTGCAATTAAAAAGTTACGTTCACTCTTTTTTTCCTCTTTCCGCCTCTTCTGCACCACTACGCGAAAGCATACACACACGAACAAATCTTATTATCGATTAGGTATATTATACGCAAAATGTTGATTAAAACATATAAAGGAACTGACTCGTGAAACAAACCACAAAAATGTAATGCTTGTTCTTATATAGCATTACATCCAAATGGAATGAAATGACTTCATAAACAGTGCAATATATTTTACTCGTACCTACTGTTCGTTTGTGAAAATAAATTTACCTTGTGAAAAAAATGTTTAATTAAAGCTTTATTTAGATCAAGCTCGAAATAATGACATTTAATTATTACATTGCAGTTCCTATTTTACTTGCCTGCCTGTTCCGCTATATTGGCAATAAATTTTTTATTAATAAAATATGAGTTATTGAATTTTTTTAGAAAGAATTGAAAAATTTATAATAAAATTAATTAAACTGCTTGATTAAAAATATTAATTAAATGTTTCCACAAACGATCAAAGTGCATCTACATAAAATAATTTTTAATTAAATATCCTATTACATCTTTCAAAGTAATTGTTTGATTTTTAATTAATAAACGATATTTCTTGCATAATATTCATTAAATTTATGTTTTATTTGCTATTTTATAGTGTTTTATAATTTTTGTGATAATTAAATTTCTGCGACTTTATTTCGCTTTTTAAAACGACTTTTATATAGTAATTTCGCAACTTTATATTGTACTTATGTACGTTCCTACTTTCACATTCTACTTTTAACTTTACACAGAAGAAAAGAAAAAATCTAAAAGACTTAAAAAACATAAAAACGACAATTTACAATTGCAATTATCATTTTGCTTCGTTTTTTGTGCACGAGCACGAAAAACTTTTGGTGTGGGTGTATGTATGCGTGTATAAGCCATTAGGCGAACTTTTCCATTTTACATTCAACGATACACACCGTAAAAATCAAAAAGTTGTTACGCGACAAGCATGCGAAAATTTAATTGTTTTTTTTTTGGCTGCTCTCCCTGCAAGGAAACAATATTTTCATATAGATATGTTTTTGCATTGAAAAACGACAAAAAGTAGCACGTAAATACAAGAGCGAGTAATAAATGAGCTAAAAACTACTTTTCAAGATGAGCTTTTTATTCACTTATATATAAAAGAAAAGAAGCTAATTTGTTGATGCAGCTGCTAACTTAAGAACCATTAAATTTACTTTCTTTGTATACTACAAGAAACAATTTAGTTTTTTACTTGCTGCTGCTGTGTATTTACAGGGTGTGTAAACGCTATCCAGATTTTCAGCTAGTTGAAATATAATTAGGTAATTTAATATACGCGATATCAAAAACATATTAAGTATTGTATATGCATACACAATATACATATGTTTAATATTTCGTTTAATTACACATATAAATGATATATGATACTGCATTAGCTGTCTATAAAATTTTGTCTTATTTTGTTGAGCAGCGCGACCTCAAAGAATATTTCAGACATAACATCAAAGCCTTTGTGCAGTGCAATACGCCTTTTTAATCATTTATTAAGTTTTATCAGTTCTGCGTACACGAGCGGCGAACTAATATTATATTCTATCGTATAATATAAAAAATAGTCGTTAATTATAAATTTTCTGCGCTGAAAGAAAAAAGTGCAAAAGCTCGATTATTTCAGGTAGAATTTTTCATGTAATGATATAAAGATAAAGAAATGCAAACGTAAGCACGCCGAACAGCAACGGCAGCACACACACAATTTTTGCTTTTTCCTTCTTTCCACAAGCAGCGTTATTTTTTTTCGCACCCGTCCAACTGTTATTCCCATTTTTTTGTTAGTGAAAATCATATTTTTAATTTATGAATTAACATTTTTTTCGGTAATAAGTTGCCTGGAGGGAACCATGACGCGCGCGCTTAATGAATGCTTTATTTTCATGGTAATTTCATGAAAATTATTCATAATTTTAATGTGAATTAGATATAATAAATAATTTTTTGCTTTTCTTTCTTACCCCTTATGCGAAAAACACCCTCTCTCACACTTTTCACATAAATTTACCAAACAAGTTTCTTGTAAATTCAGATACTTAAGCAATTCAAACAAGAAGATTTCAAATATAATACTAATAAGAGATAAATTATTGTTTTCACTTGTATAATTTTAATTAACATACCGAAATGAATGGGTAAGTGATAAAATATTTAATAAAATTATATAACTTATTGTGTCACCAAAGTTAGGTAGGTTTAAGAATACATAAACATGAAATAAACTTACAAAATCATAAGTAGATTATTTTTTGCTAAACGTATCGATAAATTTGTACCTTTGGCTTGTAGTTTAAGTTTTAATTTTAGAGCAGGTATATTATTTTCAAAAAAAATGAATATAAATATAATGAATGCTTTATTTTTATGGTAATTTCATGAAATTGATTCACAATTTTAATGTGTGTTAGATGTAATAAATAATTTTTTGCTTTTCTTTCTTACCCCTTATGAGAAAAATACCCTCTCTCGCAGATTCCATATAAATTTACCAAACAATTTATTGTAAATTCAGATACTTAAGCAATTCAAACAAGAAAATTTCAAATATAATACTAATATGAGATAAATTATTGTTTTCAGTTGTACAATTTTAATTAACATGCCAAAATAAATAGGTAAATGATAAAATGATATTATTTATTGCATAATCAGTAGATCAAAGTAGATTATTTTTTGCTTAAATCGATAAATTTTTACCTTTAGTTTGTAGTTTAAGTTTTAATTTTAGAGCAGGTATATTATGTTAAATATACATTACGTTTAAAATGTAGCAAGTTTAACTTAATAGCTGCTTAAATATGATACTTAAAGTCGCCTTAAAGCAAACTACTACTACTTATAATTGTAATAATAACGTAAATAACAATTGTTTGCCACCGGCGATTTTTAAATAATGAATCTAGTTAAACGTTAACCTAATTGCATTTGAAATACAATATGGTGCAAGATTGTTTGTATTTTTCCCTTTAAATCAAAAGAGCTACAATCACTTTAATCAATGTCTCCCCACGCTTTTCAAGTTTTTATCTGAAGGAGGATAGTAATAGAAAGTGTGATGTGTGAAAATTGTATAAAATGATATATTTTTCATCATCATCATCATTTCATTCCACTTTTTCCTGCTTGTTTGTTCTTGTTGTAAACAGTTGTGCATTTCCTTTATTAAAGCTTGCTGATGGATCGCATCCATCTCGTCTTTTGCTTTTTCTTTTTTGATATTATTGATGACAAAAATAAACTAGGAAGCGTAACAAAACTTTTATTTCTAAACATATGAATGAATTGTGTGCGAAAACAACAATATTTTGATTATATAAAAATGCAGCAGTGGAGTGATTGAGTGAGCGAAATTAGCTGATAACGACCGATGAGATCCTAAAACATGCTTAAAATTCCTAAGCATCGACATCGATTATATGATGATTGATGCTGACTTAACATTTTTTCACAATAAATAAACTTGTAAATTTTATTGCTCGAATTCATCTTATTTTAAAAGCAGGAACCTTATTGTTTTTTGTGTGCTTGTATGTGTGCGTGTGCGTATAGTTGTTAGAACCAATCCAATCACCAGCCATAAATATTTTAACAACTTTCTGCGCCCCTGTTTTACAGCATGCAGAAAAAATCTATAAAATGCAAATATGTGGAGATTGCTTTTCTGTCTATACACCATAAGAATGCTATTAAATTAATTTGTGATACATGAAGGCGTTTTACGAGCGAGATTTTTGTGCTATATAATAAAATTATTTATTATGATAGTGCACAAAGGAATTTCCACTGGAAATTTTTCATTTAGTAAAATAAGCGATAAATATATGGAGCGTATACTGTGAAAAATAATTTTTTGTGGCACGTTGTTTGTGATACGCCCTGTGTCCTGCATTTTTACTATATTATTAATTTATGCGCTTTTGCTAATTATAAATTAATTTTGATAAAAAAATACGGAATTCTTTAGATATTACTTGTTTCGAAATTCCTTTAGAATGTATAATATAATAGATTTGGTAAAAAATTAAAGTGACTTTTTTTACTATACCGAGAAACACAAGAATTTTATGACGTTAAAAACAATACAATTAGACTATTTCACAAAGTGTGTAGATACTATTTTGTTTATGTATCGAATTCTATTCAACTATTTGATTTTTATTTCTTTTTAAATAAAACTTTTATTTAGCTGCAGTTTCAGCATTGTCACTCAATGAATTCGACTTTGATGTTGTTGATATTTTTTATTTTATTTCAGTATTCTTTATGTTTTGATTTCGTTTTCTGTTACAATTTGCTCATTCTTAACTTGCGCCATTGTATGCAGCAATAAAGGCATATATATATTTTATTTGCTAATAAAACATATATCTACTTAGCATAATATCAAACAACATTTTTTAATTAACTATTTATTAAAGATTCTTTCTTCAGCGCTATGCGAGAAATGAAAAATCAACATATCTTAGCAAATTAATTACTTTGTTAATAAAACATTATGTATTTTAATATTTTGCTTTTGATAATTTATTTATTCATACAAAATGTAATAAGTTCGTTCTAAATTACATGTTAAAAACGTAAATTTCATGTAAAACTTTGTTAATTAATTAACAAAGCGCTGAAATTCATAGATAAAGAAAGCTAGCTAGTTTTAGACTAATGTTAAGAAAAAAAAACAAGAAGGAACAACTGTTTTCACTGTTAAGTGCACTAATAATTCTTCAAAAAAACTTTCTTAATTAACAAAAATTTTACATATTATTTCAAAAATATCTCAAGCATGCCACATTTAATGTTATATGTCATACGATTAATCTAAAAAAGACATTATTTTTACATAAAACTTGTTTGAAACTAATAAATTAACGTAATTAATACATTAAAATATATTTATTAAGCATTAAATTACAGAAAAGTTTGAAAATTTTTGCAAAACGCAACTAACTTTTTGGAACTAAAACTTTCATTGTTAAATCATTTCCAATGTTATTTCACACTAAAATACACTCAATTTAGTGCTAACTGAACGTGTACAATATACTTTACTTTAAAACTGGCAGTAAAGAGCACACGAAAATATTTAAGCAATATGAAGCCAGCTGTTGGTAAAAATATTATTCTCAAACGTAAAAAATATATATTTTTTTTTCGTATTCTTGTCGTGAGACAAAAATAAATTCTGATAAAAATGTCAATAAATTCTTTAAAAATTTATCATTTGTGCGAAATTAATTAAATTGAATTCTCATGTGCTTTTTCGATAAACATTTATTATATTTACTATAAAACTTGTTTCGTGTTAAATAAAACAAAAATCTTGCTCGAATCGCTTTAGCAGTGAATTTTTGTATGTGGTAAAATCACTTTTCCATGTTATTTTACACTAAACTACACACAATTTCATAGTAAACTTAGAATTTTGTATGCGCACAATATTCATGATTCATCGTCTTTTCTTTATCGCTGTAAGCTGATAAAAGTACTATTTTTTATATTCAATAAAATGTAATGCGCCTCACAACGCAGTAAATAATTAATAAAATGTTAGACTTATTGATATGATACGAACATTTTATGTTTTGATTAATTAATTTTGTTGCGTTATTTGTACAATAGATATACTTTAAAACTAATTTAAAACTCGTGTCCATTTATTAGCTATTAGCTGTTTAAATATACAAAACAGAAAGTTTTTTTAATTAAATATAAATAAAAACATTTTAACTACATGTAATGTATTTGTATATTAGTAGTGATGAAACTTTATAAGAATGTTTTACCTACATATGTAATCAATTCGAATATTTTTATTATAAATACATTATAATTATTAAGTAATTTAATTCAAAAAACTAATATAGTTGTTTATACTAATAATAATAATAATGATAATAATAATAGTAAACATAATAGAATAAATTTATAAAATAAATATAAACATAATGTTTATAGCCTGATTTTATAGGATATCATGAAATATTTTATATATCGATTGTAGAGTTTTTTTATCGAACATTTTATTAATTTAATAAAGTGCAATAACGCCGAATTCAATCATGTTCTTTTTGATCGTTTACTTTTTTTTGAAACGTATATGATGTACACAGATCTATCTATTCGTGCTCGTATTCACATATATATTCCAATATAAAATTGGAAATATTAAACGGGCAGTGCCTTTATATCTCTGTAATATTGTACCAGCAGGAAAAAAATGCAAATTGCGTTTTGATTGTTATGTTCTTATCATACTCACAGCATATAATGAATTTGTAACTGAATGTTTGAGTGCAATTAAATCGTACTTAAAAGCAATTAAATGTTTACATAATAAAAATCCATTGATTATTAATAAAGATAATGAATGTTGGTTTTATGAAATGAAATGCTATAGAATTATAAATTGTAATTAATTAATGATTGATTGAAAATTGTTGATTTTTTCCCGTGATGCGCATTCGCCGTTAGCGTTATCATTATTATCATTAAAATTAAAGCAAATATTAAATATTTGCACAAAGCTTAAAACAATTTGTTTGTTCGTTAACAAAAAGCTTTCGCTGGTTCAGCCATAGCGTCGTAAAGACCATTTAAATCGTGTATCACGGAATGTATGTTAGCAAGTCTTAAAGTAAAAGTAATTTAAAATAAAGTGAGGGCGAGCGAGATGGAATGGTAAAGGAGAGTGGATGCGATAAGACTTAATATACAACTACATGATGCCGTGAATAATAATTAGGATATGAATTAATACGCTCATTACATGGATTTAAAACGAAATTAGAGACGACAATGGTGAATATTTTATTATTTTAATTTGGAAAAATTTGCACGTTTGCTGATTAAAAACGATGAAGATTATTATTAAATATTTGCATAAATTTCTAGTTTGTTTTCTTGTATGTCGTGCAACAGCAGCAGCAAGTAGCTGATAATTAATGTCAGAATGTAACAAAAATTGTAGGTTTATTCGTAAGCTAATTACATTAATTGAATTCGCTCGAGTAAGCCAGTTTTGCATTTCTCTTTACTTAATATTCTCTTTGAATCAAATGAAAAAATGTATAATTTGTTAAATATTACCTACCTACCTACATACTAGCGCAATTAAATTTTAAAATTATTAATTACAAGTCGTATAAACTCATCTTTCTGTTACAGCACCTCCCATTTACACGTTTCTTTTTAACGTAACCGGTAACGTAATAAAATATTTTTTTATGTTAAAGTGAAATATTATTGTCAAGTTGATTTTTTGCCATGCAAGAGTGTGGGTGATAAATTTTTATGGAGTTTAAACCTAGTTGTGCTGATAAACTGCTGAAAAGTGTTTCTCAATGTGAAAAAATGTTAAATTAGTCTATTAGAAGATTTATGTTCACCTGAGCTAGTCAATTTATCAATCAATTTCTGCTCTTGCACATATGTGTGAAGCGCCCGCTCAAATATATGCGATGTGCCAGAAGCTTTTAATACAAATTGCCGTAACTATCAACTAAGCTAAAAACTGAAATTATAATTAATAATTTTAACCGAGTAATTAAATTACGTTTGTAACTATGTCGCTTAGAAATTAATTTACATACGTGTAGACTCGTTTTTATGCGCTTGTTGTGGCAGTCGCTTTTTTTTCAATATCGGTAACGTTGTTGTGTTTAATGTACGAATTGTGAAATTGCAAATCACTTTCGCAACTTATTGCATGTGACATTCAATATTTTCCCCTCTTTAATTTACTATTCGAATCACATTACAAATAATCGGATACTGGCATTTAATTAAAGTCTCGTCAACGATATATAATTAAGTCTAAAAGTTGAATGGTGACGAATTAACATTCTCTGTTGTTTTGTATTTCCATGAAATAATAAACAAAAATAGTATTTTAAATGACGCGATACGTTAAAGTGGATTTATTTGCAATAACAAATATTTACTATTAAAGCAATGCGATTTAAATAATTTTTCATATCATTCAATTATTGAACAAAATTTAATCTGCTTTTATTATTATATAATTGTTCATAAACACTTTAATCCAATGTGAATTTCAATTGTTTATTGATTAAACAATTTGGTATTAATATTAATAAATTCATTTTGTCGTTATTACAATTTCTGGGAATAAAAAAGAACGGTTTGGTAGATAGATAGGTAGTGCAATAATAAAATAAACTTGCCCCATCTCGCTTAATAAATTTAATTATCCGCGTTTTTCTGAAATACAATTTCTGACTTAATTAAAGTGACGTCTGAACTACTGATATTATGCAGCCAGTGATGATGTATCGTAATTAATTAATGCACACATGTCATGCAATTTTAAGATGATTTTGCGTTTATTTTCAATGTACAGTGTGCTGTACGTTTATGGATAGGCTTCATAAATAGACGAGATTTTGATGGAAATGTTATTATGTGCATATGACTTTGATAATGATTTATTTATCAAAACATGTTAAACCTGCCGTAGTGTTTTTGATATTCAAATATTAAGAAAAAAATATAGCAGCAGCGTATAAATAAAAATGCTAATAAAATGTATGATATTAGAAGGCTACGCTTGCATAATTTAGAGCGTAGGTAATATTCAACGTCAGATAAAATGTATAATAAATTATTTAAAATACATATATATAGCAATCGCATTTTCAATCAATTAATTAAATTTTAATAGCATAAAAATTTATTTCAGGTTTGATAAAATAAGCATAAATTAATTAAGCTACCTACCAATCAATGTTTCAGCAATATTTTTGTAGTTAATCAGCGATTTATCCCATCATTTAGTAGCTGATAAAACTGCCTTCAACTTTTAATTAATTCTGCGAGGTAGATTCGACCGTACGCAATCATTTTCGAATGTAGACAGTGCTATATATAATGTGATACTGTTTGGATGATTTGCAGACGGTTATATATGTTAGTAAATATATATTTAATTCTAAAAAATGTGTACTTTTTTTAATTTGGATAATAATAAAACAGCTACCAGCTAAAAATACAAAGAGTGAATAATAACGGAATAATGTAAATTAAAACGTTGGTGTTAGAGTGAACAAATGAATAAAGCGCGAGTGTGTGCGATTGTTGTTGCAGTTGTTGTTCTGTTGTTGTAGAGAGAAAAAGGGTTAAAATGTGATATATTGCATTTTTTATATCATCAAATCTCCAAGCTTTTTACAAAAAAAGGCAGAAATTGCGCAATAAAAAATGCAAGTTTTTTAATTGCTCGTTTTTGACACGCCAATGGCAACAAACACTCTAAAAACGGGCAAACTAAGTTTTGATTAATTTTTACTTTTTCCTACTCGACATACATAAATATTCGAAATTTTAAACAAGCCATTTTATGAAAATGTAAAAAGTTTAATTAGCTCCAAGTAATAAATAGACGGCAATATAACAAACATTTTATACCAACAGTCTTTACTGCAGTTTGCAAGTTTAAATTATAACATTACCAAATTTTTTATTTTGTTATTTACTTCAAGTCGAATGCAGAATTAATGTTAGGGTAGTGTGCTTAAAATCAACATCTTATAATAATTTGCCAGATTTTGATAAAGTACGGCAGCGCTCATAAATTTATAAAATTCCTTTTTATACATTTTATATGTATATGTGCACGTTGCTTTTTGTATTATTTATAAATCTGATAAATTGCTTCTGTTATATAAATGTAGTCAATGCACAAAAATATTTATTTATTTGCACACGAAACCGGAACAGAAACATTCTTCTAAAAATGTATTTTTATTTATTTATATTTGAAACACGCGAAATAAATATATAAAGCGTTAACGACTTCGATTTGATAATAAATTCAAGTGTAAAAGCTCGTCGTGGGCTTTTAGTTTCATCCTGTTTTGCCATACATATATATCCCTATATAAGGCTTTCCACTTGAAGCTCTTTTTCGGTAAAAAAAACGCAAAACTTTACACATTTTTATAAAGTATGTTTTCGCAACAACAATTGCAAAAAAACGATTGCCAGACAAAATCAAATTCCAGCCTTTTTCTAGATAAATTCTATATAAGTATTTAAGATGCACCCGGCGCTTTCACCACTATGCAATGCGGTTACTATTAATTATGGCTTAAAATGATTGTTTGAATTGGGATAGATTACATAGTGCATTTTTTCATTATTTGAGTAAACATAACCAGACAATGCAAACACATTTTCAATGAGTTTCATCAACATTTTACATTAATAATAAACAAAACCACTTTATAATTAATAATAAACAAAAATATATATTGCTATGGTTTGGTATTAATGAACTATTTTATTCATTATTTCATTCATTTAATTTGCGATAATTACGCCGAGCACTTTTTATTGCTACTAAAGCAGCACAAAAAATGAAGCACGACTGGAGGATGAATATTTTTTAATTCGCGTTTTAGATATAATTAATAACGTTGTTTGCGTTTGTTTTCATCAGCAGCAAACAAACATGAATAATAATCTCTCTCTCTGCCTATTTTTATATCTAGAATTCTTATATTGAAATGCATATAAAAATATTGAGTGTGTTTTATTTGCAATATTTGAATGCGCGTGTTTTAATTAAGATTTTTAAATCGCATGAGGCATTTATAATGAATCGCATTTAAAGAAATTAACAGCGTTATTAAAAGGTCATTAAAGATTCCTATAAATGAGAGTTATAATATTTAATACAGCATATACAACATAAATACGGCGTTTGATACATACTAATGATTATTCTAAAAGGTTGTTTATCACTCAATTAAACTTATATTCAGTCATTTTTATTTGCATTATTATACCGCACAGAAAACATGTTTCCAGATTTCTGGTCATAATCAAAATGAGATTAAGTGAAATTAAACTGACCGATTAATTAGATTTTACCCGCTTATGATTATATACTATACCTCCCTATACAATGATAAGAAGGCCAATAGTACGTGCAATTCTTAGAACAAATTATATTATATTTGTTAATTTGATTGTAATCTAAGAAATTAATTAACCCTATGTAAGGTTATGTAGAGTGAATGTATCAATGCGTGCTACGGCTAGTGGAAATGGAGAAAATAAAAATACTTTCTCTATCCTCTCCTATATGTCGTCGTTTTTGGTTTGAAAGATTTATGGATGTATGCCACCTACCAAAAATAGCACAAATAAAAATCCTACCATTGTGTAAACGCATTTGTCTTTTTTTTAACAAAAGAAGATTTTCAATTTATTTTACACTTTTCTAAAGTTACATTTGTTGGAATTACTTTAAGATTTCTACATGCTTTTTTACCATATTTATCAAAAAGCTTTTGTTATGAATGTATGCTCTCTCCACATACACACAGTAAGAAATAGAAAAAGATATAATATAGATGATGCATTTTATTATATTATAATACTAATAATAAAATTCCGCTCGATTTTAAACTTTTATGCTATTTGAATATTCTAATATAAGAACGGACTATTTTAATCATCGGACTCCAGTTACAAGTAAAAGTAATTAAAGCTTAGATTACATTTAAGCAGCTAGACTTGTCGTTTTAATTAAATAAAAATACTATTGTATTCCATCCGATAAATACAAAAGTAAAGTGCTCAATATTTTTAAAACAATTCAATCTTTTTAATTGATTAACGATATTTATTTTAATGAATGATAAAAAAACATATAGTACATATAAATTATGTAAATATACTTTACACTACATTTAAAATGCGTTAAAATTTGCACTACGTAAAGTCAGTTTATACGCTGTATTTTGTTTAACAAGAATTTTATACTAAAATCAATTTTATAAATCTCCTTTTCTATGAAAGTAAAGTAAAAGACTGGACAATGCTGATATTATTATATATACTACTAAAAATATATATTTTTTATCACTAAAATCCTTTGCGGTGATTTATTATTACTAAGCTTTATGGCTGACTATAATCTAAAAAATAAATACTTAAAAATCAAATTTTATACGATTAGGCATTTGAACATAGGTAGGTATAAGCCACGACGACGATAATATTGATTAAAAATTCAATTATATTAAGATATAAATTAATCAAAAACTAGATATGAATGTAAATGGCTAAAAATTAATCATAAAACTTTTAAGCACAAGTTTATTAATCAAAAACTAGAAATTTTAATCATTTAACTTTGCACCCAATATATTGACAGATTTAATTTATAACTTCCTTCCAATTCAAATGTGTACATAAAGTTAATTGAAATGCATGTTTATTAAAATGATATCACATAAATTTATTCACATATGAACTGTTATTTATTGTTTAATAACAATAATAATAATATGGAAAATGTCAATCAAGATTGCTAAAAATAATAATTCATATCGGTTGCAAGGGATGGGATAAATGATCTGTTTATTAAAAATATTGCCGTTATATTAACGCTATAAATTTAATTGGATTCATAGTTTATTTCACGATGATTTGTATTAGATCACATAAATAATTAGTTTAAAGTCAGTGCAAGTTGATATCTTTTGTCTATAGTGACCAAAGAGGTATTTATCAGTGTTTCAGTGTGAAAACACTATACATAACAATGAGGATTTATGCGTCTCTGCATCTATATACATAGTAGAGACAATGCGCCCTAATAAATACTCTCAAAACTACAATGCACAAAATGTGCAGAGAATGCAAACGAGAGATTTTTCTATTGCGCGCCATGGACTCGCGTCCATGCATTATTTTATACTTTTTGATTTGTTAGGCAAAAATTGACTATCATCCGCTTATGCTTATGCACGGTGAAAAGCGCGCACGTTTTTGATGGGGGAGAGAAAGGGCGCAAGTAGTAAAGAAACTAAACCGAAAAACAAAACGTAGCACGGATTATTTAAATGTTGGGATCGTAATATATCCTGGATGGATGGACGGATCAAGATGCGCGCGCGTCGGCTTTAAAATTTAAGGTGAAGCAGAGCGAAAAAGTAGATATTTCGTATTTAACAGATGTAGGAAGTATATAACCAGGAAGTTCATTTCAATTTCCATATAGTTTAATTTCGCATATATAATAGAAATCATAAAACATTTTTACTCTTTATAGAAATGTTTCGAACGTAATTGTGTGTAAAAGTGGATATTTTGAAACATATCCTACGAGTATATGGTAGGTACTTATCTACAGCAGGAATTTCAAGAGATTATAATCACATTATCTTTATGATGTCCTAAAAATGTGATCCCTCCTTTTGACCACCACATCTTAATAAAATAAATGTAAATTTGTTAAATAGTTTTATACCTATGGATATACCTACTCGTACGTATATATCACATTTTCATTAAATTTATTCCAATTACATCGTCGAGTTTTTTATTCGAACTGCGATGTATAAATTGAAGTATGTGAACTGTTTTTAAGCGTAGATTGTAGAGTGTAAACATGTAGAGCATTAATTTTAAATTAAGTGCTTGTATTGTAGTATATAGTACAGCGCAGTTATATAAATGGAGTCTCTCGTTCAAAATAATTCAGGGTGTGCGCTTTCTATATCTTTTTAAAGTGAAATTATATGAAGCTGCGCTTTAATTTTACATAGATATACACACAACAACTTTTTCGCGCAGTGGAAAGAGAAAGGAAATGGTTTTGAAATGAACTTTCTTAGATTACATTTCGCATAATACGAATGAGGCGAAATTGGCAAAAAAAATATTACTTACAGTTCATATCTAATGTAACCGAACTGGAGATGGGAGCCACCAAATTATTATTCGATGCTTGGCAAGTGAAAACAGTATGCAGATGTTTCCGCTGCAGTTTATCCAAGTGCAGAATATTCCTTACTCGGCGTTCCGATAAATATTCGTAGCTATCATCCAAAAGTGCATTTTCTTGCCACCATGTTACTTTTGGAGGCGGACGACCTGCAATAAAATTATTATTATTACTATTAAAATAACAAGCGTACCAAATTTAATTTCTGTTTATGTTCTTCGTTTAGAAAAATGTGAAGCACATTATTTTTCAGAACGAATTATATATGGGAAATTACCGAGCAAACTTTTTCTATATTAGAAAATATAAAATTGCATTTATTTCCACCAACAGGAAAGTATTATGTTAAATTGGGCTTGTGCAAAGTTGGCTAGGCGGTGCACTTGTTATTAAACTATTTAAAAGTGGAATAAATCATTCAAACTTAAATTATTTTTTAATAAAAATTGAATTATTAGCATATGAGTTCAATGTAGTAAAGCATCCTATATCGTATCCTTAACGAATATAAATAATGATTGGAATCGTTAAACAAAAAATCACAAATTTAGATACTATATGTATAATAATAATAATTTATAATTTTCACATAAATAAAACACAAAATTTATGATATTGGGGTTAACTTATCAACTGAATACGCGTGCGTGTAAAGTTCTATATAGTATAACAAAGTTTATCAATTTACAGTTTACTATTTTTTTATTATTAATAAATACTTCCACTTTATAACATATTTTATATTGAGCTACCTTTTTAGGCCCATTTATCAATTTAGATATAATATGTTTCCTTTATTTATTTTATTTAAAAAACCAATATTGACGATATATTTTATCCAATTACCAACATGTCGAAAAAGGACGCAACTTAATTTTTCCCCATGTTGTTTACATTGCGAAATAGAACAGTGTACGAAAATTACTTCCAGAGAAAATTATAACAAAATTACTTTACCTCCAGTGGCGACACAAGTGATATTAATAGATGCTCCTTCGTTGTAAGGGCCAAGGATGTAGTGAGGAATATGAACTCCGCGCTCATCCAATATACTTAGCTTTTCGGGCGGAACTGGAAAACAAAGCAAAAATTAATTTAAATCTAATTCGTTTGATAAATGATACCAAAATGCGGAACATTCCACTCTCTATTTCATCAAAAAATCTCCGACAGATTAATATAATATACAATTTTCTTAATAGTTATCTCATCACACACATCATCGTATAGAATGTTATTAATAACGTAGCATGTTTATAAACAAATATAAAATTGTAATTAGCTATAACATCAAAAATTAATAAATAAGCAATTAATAAGCAATAAAATGCGGTGAATTTTATACCAAAAGAGCAATGTTTTGTTAACTTTATACCAGATTGTTTATTTTTGTGATTTTAAATTTCGAAACTATTGAATCAGCGCAGCAGCAACTGTTTAAAAGAAAATTCAATCCATATACACAAAATAATGTGTATTTTAAAGAAAAATGCATTTGACATTCAATGATTTTCTTTCTTCTCTCAAGTGGTTATGTTTAAGACAGTAAAATAAACATTTATGAAATATACAAGTGCACGTACTTATAAAATCAAAGACATTTTTCAAATGCAACAAACAAACAAACAACGAGGAAGAAGAAAACGACGCGAAAAAGAGGGCGCTGGAAAGAGCGCGCACACGCGAATATATAAAAAAAGCGAATTTATCACTGGCACAATATTTTCACATTAATTTATTACTTACACATACACATATAGAAAGCAAACTCACATACAAACAAACAAATAAAAAGAAAAACCAAAACGCAAAATGTTTCATTAATTATTCACCGGCTCACATAAATCATAATTAAAAATAATGTTTCTATCTTATACGTGAAACTACACTGTATATTTCTTTTTTATTCAACAGAAAAATTAAATGAACATATTGCATGCAATTTAAACAATGATTACATGCGCCATGATAGATTAATCACACCAAAAAATAGTGTTGGAGTTCTGAAACATCAGATGTGTGATTTTATTACAATATAATATTATAAGCATTTAATCATTAAATCAAAACCATTGTAAACACTGCAGTTTTCGAACTCATTGAAAATAATTTATTAGATAACATAACATCATTCAAGATAATGGTTTTGTGTTAAATAATAATGAATTCAATTTTCATTTAATTAAGCTGCACTAATCCTTCATTTTTGATTTTCTATAATTAACATTACATTATCATAGCAATTTCATTTTGCAGTCAATTCAATCATGGCTTTAAATAAAATAAAGCCGATTTATTGCGCCAGAGATATCGGCAATTATACAAATTTGGGAAATATTTGCACATACTCAAAATCCCGGTATACAAGTTTTTCCAGACTAACCGAATAAGGCTTTTATTTTATAGATACATCATATTAAAAATTCACCTTGGTTATTTTCTGGCTAATTGAATTACGCTCTATTTCAACTTCCTACTTAAGCAGGAAATTCCCGGAATCCTTGCAACTTCGATTGTTGTTAATGGAATATACTATTTTCAATAAAATATATTTTCTAAATAAATAATAGTACATAGTAGGATCTTGATAATTGTAGATATGTGAATTAAAAACTAACAAATTAAAAATGTCATCAATCGAAAATTATAATTGTCCAATAACATGTTTATAATGGCTGAAATGTATGAAATATTCTTCATTTTTTCATAATTAACGGTTCATTATCATAGCAATTTTATTTTGCAGTCCATTCAATCATGTCTTTAAATAAAATAAAACAGATTTATCACGCAATCGTTGTCGGGAACTATATAAATTTGGAAAATATTTACACATACTCAAAGTCACGACGTCCAAAGCTCGCCGAATAATTAAACTATTGTACATAGGTATATTTATCCTTAAATTTGGGAGAGGTTGAGAACCTTTGCTCTAGTAGACACGGACTATAAAGTTACGAAGTTGGTTTAAATAAATATTTAGTTTGGTACAAAAACCTGCTAGATGAAAATTGGTTGCAAGTGACATTAGTAAGAAGCGCAATGCATCACCATACGCTGAACGCCAAGCTGTTTATCAACTTCGTTCAATCAATGACATTCAATTAATTAATGTTATTTTTAAAAACTCAAGCTGCATAAACTAAATTTACTTAAAATATAAATCTTGTATGAATAAGTCTTGGATATAAATGAAGAGAAAACCATTGACTCACTTGAAGAAAAAGCAAAACTTTATTCAATAAGTGCAATGATGAAGTGATATTAAGAAAATTTATGTCTGCACGTTTGTACAGAATTTTGGAAAAAAATGCAATTAAGCCAGCATGTATTAATAAATCATTTATTAGATACGGAAAACAATTTTAAAGTCATCGTCTCGAACATGTCATAGATTAAATTTTTTCATGTTGTTATATTATTTAAGAAGTATATTTCTTGTGCTACATCAGAAAATTATATTAAAAGTTATCTTGTGTTCTATAAATCATTTATCAAAATACATAACGTCTTTATCAATCAATCAATAATACTGTATCTATCGTGACTTTACTTTTTCCAAGAAAATATGGTTAAAGTTATTTTGTATTTTTTGTTGTGCTGTTGAGGGTGTGCATGTGTGCGAGCGCGCTTTGTTACCTAATCGCATTGAGACATTTATATAGAAAAGAAAAATCTCTAAATAGAATTTTATTGCAGCGCAAACAGAAACGTGCTTTCTAATATGTCAAAAATGGTTTCGCTTTCTGTGATAAACAGCCGACACCGTGTTCCGTAAACACCGTATGTATGATAATCTGTAATTATTAAGGCTTAACGTTTCGGAGAGGGGATTTTAATTAATTATCATTATCTTTGAATGTGAGCTGTGCTGGCAGACGCAGCTTTCGACGCCTGCATCGCAATGCATAACCATATTACTAACAATAATAAGCACTTAAACTATCTAAACGAATATGCGTGATAAAAATAACATCAAAACACAAACGTATCAGTTGACTAATTTGAAGGTTACCTACACTCATATCTTCGATCTACATTTAAATAAAACCTCACAGGCTTATTATCCAAACTTTATATCTAAACTTTTTCCTACACTTTAAAGCCTTTACATGTACCATTATATGCACTATAGTATTATAATATTATACTAGCAATAATTGATTGTGATAATGTGCATTTTGTGTTCTCATAAATTATTGGTAATATAATACAGCATTGATTTCGGTTAAGAGTTAAAAGTATTATAATATGATTATGATACCAAAATACTGTTCATACAAAGGTTTTACTTTTGTATCTTATATACCGCATAATATCCCATACGCATGATGATTAATTTGTAGATAATTAATGATACATACATGTAATTAAAATCTTTAAAAACTAATGATTTTAAACAGCGAGAATATATAGCTGCTCAGCGTTTCATCAACGAAACATGATAAGTAAATCAAGATTATTTAGTTTTTACTTGACATATTTTATAGTGCGATTTTGGGACTATAATTTCAGCTCTCGTCATTTTAAAGCTTTTTATACATACACACTGATGGCAGTTTGAGAGTTTCAATGTTTGACATTCGGTTTCTACGGTAACTATTTGGTAAAGTTGGAAACCACGTTCTTTACGCCTAGGAGCAGTAGATTTTTCCAGCCCAACATTGCACAATCGCTATATTGTTCAATCATGTGTGCTTCCAGAATGTCTGGCTTGTTGTTTTCCGCATCCAAAAAAAATTTCTAGTTTAAAAATTGATGCACGTTAAAAAGGAAGCCGAAATTATAATTTCGAAATCGTGTTATACAAGATTTTCCAGACTAACCGAATAAAGCTTTTATTTTATAAATAGATCATTTTAAAAATTCACCTTGGTTATTTTCTTAGGCTCTATCTAATTGTGATATTTTCAACTTCCTACTCAAGCAGGAAATTCCCGGAATCCCTGCTACTTCGATTGTCGTTAATGGAACACACTATTTTTAATAAAAAAATATTGTTTAAATAAATAGTAGTACATAGTAGAATCTTGATAATTGTAGATATGTGAATTAAAAACTAACAAATTAAAAATGTCATTAACTTAAAGTTACCCAAATGTACGATATTTTAGAACCTTTTGCATGAAATATTCTTCATTTTTGCGTCGTGCGATTATCGATATGTACTTACATACACACATGCATCTACCTACTTTATATAATATAATAAATTACCTTCTTTTAATTTTGATTTGATCTGATGATTTTTTTACAATAAATCACTAAATATTTTGCAACAATATATGTACGTCTTACTACTGCAATATATTACATTACACTGGTGATCTAGTCGATGAATTATTCTCTTATCAATATTAAACCGGTTTGAGATGCGCCAAAAATATTCGTATTTGTTAGAAAGGTCATTACAGTTACGTTTGTTAGATTTGATTCTTCCCTTTCCTTACGTCTCAATGTAAATCTTATAGAAAACAACAAATACCTAAATACGTGTATGTATAAATTAGTTGAACAGTTTTATAGTGGAAAATGTTTGTAATTGGTTTATTTAATTTCCAGCCATCCAATATAGGTACATTTTGCTTTTATTTCTATCCCTAAAACTGATTATAGATAAAATACTTTTATCACTACTAAATATATACTCGTATAAACTTATTCCATCAGTGCATAAATTTATATCGTGTTTTTCCTCTTATTTAGGTTAGGTATGTATACGTCTATGCGAAGCAAGGTACGTATACATACATTCAATAATCTGATTTCGATATACGTGAATTGTGGAATGTCGCTTTTATATTATATTTTTATTGACTGAAGAGTTGAAGTATGTGGAGTTATGCACGTTGTTGAATAGATGAAAATCGTATTTATGATTGACTATACGTTTAACTTCTTTTGTGTCATGCGAAATTGAGATTTCCATCTCCAAACAAGACGAATATGTGCTTCAAAATGCATTTTTTTTTCGGCAAGGCTTATTATCACACAGGTTATTAAATTCCTATTCATACAATAATAAAAGCTCACAGTGCTTGACGATCAACAAACTTTTTAGAGTCTATATAAATTTTTAATCGTTTAGCGTGGTCACTATGTAAGGAATATGATGTTAAAAGTCGACAGTTGTAAAAAATGGAACATTTTTACTTGTATAGAATGTAAATTTAACGTAAAATATGTCTAAAGTAACTTTTTGATAATCCCGCTTTACATGGTTTTTGAACTTTTAGAAGTTTGGTGCTCTTTATCAATATTGATTCAATACAAATAGGAACATGTAAATACATACATATTTGTTGAATATGTAGGTATATATTGAATGCTCAATAACTCATAAATAAGTAAATTTCATTATTTATTTATTGAAAAAAAATACTAGATTTTTATTTATTTTCAATAAAAATGTTAATCTTAAACCAGACTGGATATTTTTAAATTAATACGCTTCAATAGAACGAAAATTAACAATTTAATTAAAATCGCAATTCGAATACAAAAATTCAATTTATTCAAAAAATGATTTTTGTTTATTGGATATGTTTGGACCTACCAGCATGGTGATAGTGTTGTTGCATTTGTAAAAATAAATTTAAATATTTTTAATGCATTAATAATTTGAAATAAAATGATTAACAATTCAACAATATGAACCATTTGCAAGTTAAAAACAAAACAAAACAAAACAAAAGAAAAAATAGATGATAACAAAAAATACTGTAAATATCCATCCATCTACTACTTGCCAGAACGTATTTGGTTTGTGACATTGCAACATAACCAATTGTAGTTATTACTTAATATTAAATAGTACACAAAGTATGTATACATACATATATTTAAGCCAGCGCCAAATAGGTCAACAAAAGCTTTGTGTTGTTGTTGCAGCAATTTGCAGTCGAGTTTGTTTACTTTAAATAACAGCAGCTCAATAGGCATTATAATAATTTTCTTTTAAACCGCCAATATAATAACATTTGTTATGATTAATAACATTTTACGATGTTAATAATTTATTGATTAATATAAAAATTTTGATCCGCATAATATAGTAAATGTTTGGTTTATTTTTCAGCAATTTACATACTGTAATGAAATTCTGTTTGAGAAAGAGCTTGGCTCTCTCTTACTGACAGGATCCACTTTCCAAATCAAATTAACTTTTAATAGAATATTCTCCTCATCAAAGAGATGAATATGGTTATTATGGCAATTTATTAAATGACATGTTATAATAATAACAATTGTTTTACGCAAAACCGTAAAACAAAGATTGTCTTGGATTCCAGCTAAATTATACCTTTAATACTTAAAGCTTACATAAAAAATCAAAAGCTAATAATAAATTGTTAAATTAGGCTTTTCATCAGTGCATTTTAAAATTCATCAAAATTTATAACGCAAATTTCAATTAATCATTGGCTTTCATTTATGCTAATTGTAATAATCACCAATTGTAATTCTATGTAGCGTTTCAATAATCGAACAAGTACCAATTAGGAGTATTTAAAAAATATGTTGATATCAAAATATCATCCATCATCGATATGTACAGTTTAAATGCATAAATTTACTTGTGTGTATTTCACACTTACGATTAGTGAATATGATACATTTAAAAAAAGTAAGAAAATATATCGTAACAAAATTACTTGTAGACACTATAATAATTTAGTGTCATTAAACAATTTTTATTTCTATTTTGATATTCCATTAATAATTATAATCATAACAAATGTCATCTATTACTGATTTATGACTGTGCATTAGCATAATTGAACAAATATTTTACGGCAGTCTAAACTACTAAAATCAAGCATAAAACCTAAAATCATATTTGTATTTGTAGGTTCTAATATACATATATACAAATGCGTAATGGAGCATTTAATTAAGATTGAATATTTAACAGTTCTATTTTGTAGTATGTACGTACCTACTTATTTATAAAACGAAAACATATTGTTAGTGCATTTACAACAAAGTCTAGTTAATACATACACAAGTAGCGAGAATAGAGCTACGCATCGCGTATGTAGGCGTAAAGTAAAGCTCCTGAATAAGATGCTTAATAAAGCAAGCTTGTTTTAATCAAATAGTATAAATGTGTAATAGTGTTAAAAGCCACTTCAATAATTCTTACTTGAAAAAAGCTTACTTTGCTTGATTTGTTGATAAATATCTATAAGTACTCAAACTGTCTTTGCGTTGTTTGGCTTGATTGAAATTAACGTTCACGGCCTAACCTACATCCAACAAGCGCAATCTCTCAACTATAAACTGCATTTATCATCATCCATCTCGTAAGTAAATCTCGTTGCTCTTTAAAACGAAAATCTTAATAATAATCTGTAATTATTAAAGCACAGGCGAAACAATTTAAATTAATTTTCATTATCTTCTCTTATACATAAGATAGTGTTTACTTGAATTAATGATTTCAAACAAAAACGAATGACTACAACGACGACGATGGGAGAAGAGGAACGAGCACGAAAAGTTCATTTCAAGAATTCAATTTACAAGTATTTTATTAATTTGCAATTAGTCGTTTCAACAAAAACGAGATAATGATTAATTAAAAAACAGTTTTGCGGAGCTTTTAATAAACAAGCTTCCAATTCAAAGCGATACGAAAAAAGAAGCGACGGGATGATTCAATCTTGTTCTTTTTCATAATACATTTTCGTGACATTTATATCGTATTTAGCCAAAAATAACATTGTTGCGATATCTAATTGAATTCATTAGCAATCAGAAAACTGTTCCACACATAGCTACCTACACACATACACAAACACAAAATTCTAATTATTAATTAATTACCAACTACTATATTCATATTCATTGTTATAATAACTCAGATCTTATTTCAATACGGTGCACTATATATTTACTACAATATTATTATAATTAAAACAATGTATGAGCCACCCTACTTTATATCGATTTCTAAAATCACAACGCTATTATTTAAAGAATATAAATCCCTCTCAAATTTTAGCATCAAAGGCCACTAATCAAAGGATACTTTTTCATTATACATTTTGATGTAGCTGTTATTTGTAAATTAAACTATGCTTAAATATCATTTACAGCTGTCAGAATAAATGATGCATTATAAATGTCAATAGTAAAGTAAATTAAAATGTGTTGACCACAAATGGTATCAATATAAAAATCATAATCTAATTTTGAATGATTATTTAGTTGAATGATTGTGGTTGACTCGTATGTCAATTGCAACGATACTACTAGCAGGTTCTTGAGAAAATTTTATGGATTTCCTTGATTTAATAGTGATCTATAGACACGCTTACAAGATTTTGAGGTTAGGCTTAAATTTGGAAAATGATTTAAAGGGCGCAAAAATAGCAACAAATCGGAATTAATGCCAGGCGTAAGCACCCTCAAAAAGCTTTTAAATCATTTAACGTTGCTCAATAATGTCGCATGGTTTATATTTGCGAGCGATGTACTATGTGTAAAATTTTCCACACCGCTCTACCGCAGGCAAAATGAAAATCCTCAGGAATGAATTTTCGCAGATATATATTACGTTCTCGCGAGCAAAAAAGGCTTACGCCTCACTCAACCTCTTAGCTTTCTCATCACTCAAATTGCTTTAGAAATGTCGCGTGTGTTATGGGAAAATCAATACGTACTGATGATGGTGAGGTTGACAATGACGTTCCTCGTCGGCGTTTGCTTGAAGTCGACGCGACAATGGTAAATGCCACCGTCGGTATCACGTACGTTGTCCAGGGTGAGCTTGGCCGGCTCGTCCTGATACCGGAAATAACCTCTTCCTCCCAGGATACCCTCCTCGGCCCAATGTTTGCCCTGCTCGAGACTTTTATCCCGTGAATCAAAACTGCAACAGAAAAGAAAACGAACAATATATACCAGATCAGTCTGCACATGTTAGTCATAATAAAAATGCAATCGAGTGTTTCAAGCGCAATGCGTGATTGAAATTTTCAAACACAACACGCTGAAATATGTATGAAAAAAAAAATATAAAAAACACAACCAACACCAACGAGAACAATAAAAATGAGATTAATCGTTTTAACCGCTAAAATCATAACAATATTGAAACAACTATCATATCATTTAACATGGCATTTCTATGAAATGAAACAAATATCTACTTAATTGCATCATTGATAAAATAACGTCAAATAAAATTTAATGCAATTACCATGCGCTTAATGAAAAACGCGCCTGTAAAAGCACATTTCAATAACGTACTGTATAGCACGCGTACATTTACATTAAAAATAATTACCATGTTTTTATTATTATTTCCACACGAGCGTTTAAATTGTTTATTATTAACTAAATGCGAGCCATTTCAATTATTTGCATATGTAACATATTTGACAGCATTTATATTACACATTCATTAATTATTCTATCATCCAGATTTGGATGGTTTTGAAAGCGCACTAGAAAATTGCCGATTTTTCATGCTGGGACGGACGAAAGTGATGATATATTTTTTTCGTGCACTGTAATTTATAGAGTGTATTAAAAATAAAGCCCTAGAAAATAATGTCAATATCGCGTAGGGATGAAATACGGATGGATATAGATTAGAGTGAAAAAGCAGTTTTTTTTTTAAATTTTGCCTTTTTCCTAAATCATATTACTTATAATAGCACCCATCAAATTATATATTATATAATATAAGTAATTTAATTAAAATATTCGATAAATAATTCCGATTTTCTTTTCACTTCATTCATTTCCTGTTATTGGAATAAAAAATCGTTGGAACTGCTGCTCTATTAAAAACGTCAATCTTTATTTACCTTTTGATAAGCGACATCACAACATGTATTTGCGTGAAAACAGTCGAGAATCATAAAGTCAAACAATGCTCTCTAAACTTGTTGTACCGACAGTTACCTAACAGATTGAACAAACATTTCGAGTAATCGAAAAAATTATGAACTATGCACGTGAAACTGTTCCATGCGCGCCCTTTTAGCAAACGAAATTTATTTAAATTTGAAAAGTTGGGTGAAAAGTGATGATACATTTCGGTGTAATATAATTTATAGAGTGTATTAAAAGTAAAGCCCTAGAAAATAATATCAATATCGCGCCACGGCACGAAAAACGCTAAAATACGGATGGATGTAGTTGAGGGGAAGCGATTTTTTTGTATATGAATAATTTTATTTTATCCTCGAAATGCGAAATGAAAAGGGGAGATATGCGGGTTTTTTTTTTTCGAAAAAAAAAATGTGACTTGTGATTAAGTTGTATATCATTTTAGCGCGTTTCTAATCTTATAAAATTATTATTTTTATTATCGTATCAAAATATTTTACTTAACAATAACCGTAAAAGTTAACAAGAAAGAATTTATCAAGCTGAATGAAAGTTTTCTTGATCAAAAATCAATACGGCTTGAATTAAATTTTAAATTGCTCTATTTTAATTCAAAAGTGAAATATATTCTAATTAGGTATGATAATAAATTATCTAGTGTTAAAGTTATGGATTCATAAATTCTTATTATTATATAATCTTCTGTATTATTTATATGGAAAATTTAGGGCTGTTTCTGAATTATTTATTAAACTCTATTAAGGAATTATTAATACCAATTAAACTGAATAATTGTCGTTTAAGAACTTGTTAATTTCCTCCTAACAATTAATATCCTATTAAAAATGCATGCATATCTTATTCAGATTTTTAATTTGAATCCAATCTACATTATTATAGAAATAACTACCTATGTTTTGTTAGAAATTATTCACCAAGACAATTATTACTCGTACTTCCTCTTCCAATTAAATTATATCTAGTCAAAACCCTGTAAATGACTGAGATTATTAGGTACAGATAATAATTTAATTATAAAAAAATAAATTTACATGGTTAGTTGTACATAATTCCTCCGGCAAATATTTGAATGTTCCAGTAAAGTTTTGTTATATCTTGTTAACTTTACATAAACTGCCCTCTAGTTATTGTTTAATAATTAAGGTAACATTTATGCAAAAAGGATTATGCATTCTATATTATTATTAATTATTGTTTGTTTTTAATTAAATTCGTTGTACTCAAATATTATGTGAAATCGATTGCAGAGGAAAAAATGATTGATGCTATTTCTATATAGTAGTGAGTGCCTCTTTTATTTTTTCCATCTATGGATTATTGATGTTATAAATTGGTTTATAAATCATCACTTAACCATCCATAAAAGTCGATAGATACGAGCTGCTGAATTCCCTCAAGGATACAATAAAGATCGGGCTATTTGTGAAAATACCTTTTGCACCGAATTGTATTTAAAAAAAAAATGATTCCAGTTGCTTAATTTAATTGCGGTTGTCGAGCACATTTGGCGCCATTTATACCACTTGATACATTATACCTGAGTGCAATTTAGATTAACATGTACTTGTAGTTTAAACATCACGCCACCCAATCTAAAAGTTAATTAAAATCATCTGATAATGATATTTATTTTATACTATTTAATTAAGATTATTATCAACTGAAAATTATGAATAAATCATTAAAATTAATTGAATTTCAACGAATGAATTGTTTTTTTATTTGATATTACAATTTCACTCAATGTAAACATAATTAACCAATTATTTCAATTGCTTGTCATACAATAACTTTAATAATAACCGACAACACAAAGAATGACATATTTGCTTTTATACTTAATTAATTAATTTAATTATCAATCACAAAACATTTTACATGCTAAACAACAAAAACGTAAAGTTTACTTTTCAAATTATAAATATTGACGTTATGCCACGTAATTATAAACCCAATAGGTTGTTTTCACCCAAAATTTATAATAATAGTGATGGAATTAATTTTTCAAGATGTAAGTATTGTAGAAGCAAATTTTAAATATTTAGATAGGTACATATTGTGTAATTGTAATAGAGAATATTTAGAGCAAGTACATATTAATATTAACAAGTGTGTATTGGTTATTAGTTATAATTGAATTCTAAGAAATACATCTTGAGTATTACGATATGTTCTAATTCTGCATTATATTAAATTTGTTGTTACTACTGAATGCTAAATGTTAATCGCTTTTCAATGAAACGCTTCCCACATTTCAAAATTATTAAGCGTATTAATTTTCTAAAAATAGATTTTTATGGTAAAATCGTTTTTCCCTTTAACTAATAATAAAAAAAGATGTTTTATATATATCTATGTTGAATGTAATGAAATTTGTAAATAATCAAAAATGGTATTTGCAATCTGGATTTCAGTAGAATTTTTAAAAAGCAAGTTGTAATTTATGTATTATTTTAAGTTCAGAAAACCAGAAAACAAAATTCCCTCATCAAGAAAAAGAAAGATGTGTGTTTACTACAACACCACTAGTTATTTTAAACAACAGTAAATGGAGACGCTGTGGTAAACATTTTTGTCTTAGGGAACAAATGCTAGAGACACTCTAATGTCAACTTTAAGGTTATACACTGCACCAATCAGTATACAGGATGGTCCATTTAACTTGAGACAGGCGAATATCTTTGAAACAGTGCATTTTAGGAGAAAATATTCCGAATAAAAGTTGGCTAAAATGAAGGAGGAAATTTAATGATACTAATCACTTTTGGCGATGACCGCAGCTCCATGGTTATTTTGACATCAACTTTGTTTTTTCGAATGGAAACCTCAATTTTTTTGTTCAGAATCCTAATCTACATAAAAAATGGAGCAACTTTTATTAAAATGGTTTTTAATGCGATATGGCCAAAAGTGATTAGTACCATTAAATTTTCCCCTTCATTTTCTCCTAAAATGCAGTGTTTCAAAGTTATTCGCCTGTCTCAAGTTAAATGAACCACCCTGTATATAATATATCTTATTTTAATTCCCAGCTATACGACTTAGAGGAAATATTATAATACTATTTCTGAGAAAATAATTAACTTCAAAGCTGTGCCAGATAAAGATTCTACAAAAAAATGCGTATATTTTTGCACACTTTTTAATGAATACATATTCAATGTTATGATTTTAGCAAATATATACATAATTAATAAACAAAGTAATCAAATATTATATGATAGTGGAACCTCAAGATATGAGCGGCTCAATATTCGAGCTTTTTGAGATACGAACTTGAGTTTGAATTCCGAGATACAAGCTATAATTCGAAAACTTTTCGCGTCAGGCGATAAAATCGCTGTATTGATTATTAATCTTGTTTAAGATATGAGCTTATTGCGTTAAAAAGCCATACCTCAAGGTACCGCTGTATAGTGATTTTTAGTCTGATTCTAGGAGTAATAATAATTAATATATATAATTATTATTGCATATAAAATCAGTAATGAGACTTGAAAGATTAAAACTATAACCATATTAATATTACAATATTAATAACACTTACGAGTAGATTGGTTTACGTCCACCGTCGCCTTTAAACCATATAACAATGTGCATCTTATCGCCTGGTAATGATGGAGTGATATCGCAGGGAAGTTTCGCCAATCCACCTTGAACCGCTTCAATCTCATAGACGGCGCTGGCTGTAAAACAGATAGAATTTAATTAGCATTCAATTTTAATTGGAGAGGGGTGAAAAGTGGATTGTGTATTCACAATAAGTAAATATCTGATTGAAATTACAATACGATAAAAATGTGTAACAAACAGAAACAAGTAAATGCGATGGCGGCAACTTCCACTAGGTTTTTTTTGTCGTTTCGTATATCATTATCATAGATAATTGAAATTTATACGAATAGAAGGATAATTAACGATGAAATAAAAGCTAAAGAAACATGTTGCTTGGAGGAATCTGTATCGTGCAGCATATCCTGTATGCGTTAAGAGATAAATCTTGTTTATTGAATATAACCAGCTTTACAATTCAGAAACTTTACAATTAAATGCAATTTGATATTAAAACCGCAGTAATGTGAGAAAATGTAGAAGGGTTTTACTCTTTTTTATATGAAATACAGATGAAATTGCAAAGTGTTGCATACTTGGATTAATTTACAACAAAACTATACTCACAAACTTGCAACAGAAACGTACAATTATTAAAAATTTGAAGCGACATGAAGTAAATTTAATTATCAAACATGTTTGTAAATGTTGTAAATTTGAATTTCAATATTTCGTGAATAAACTATGTTTTACAAACAATTTTAATTTATGATTTCGAAATTAAAATTATATAATATTACTACATATTTTTCATATAAAATTACATTTAATATTGAAGTTAAGTTAGTGCTTTTAATAAATATTTACTAGAATATATTTCTACACGTTTCGAATTAATTTTTATATTAATTGAGGTAAATGAATATATAAAAAAACAAATGGAATTTTTCCACGTGAAAACAGCAAATATTTGAAATACTATTACAAAAACAAATAAACGTTTATTAAATTAATAAAAATTGTAATGGGTTTTTGTTTGCTATACAATGTTGCAGAATAACATGCTTCAAATTAAGAGAGGAAAAAAGTAATACTGTTTCATTTTATTAAAACAAAATTCTTCAGTTGTGTAAAACTATACCGTTTTATCAACAAAGCTAAAAATTTCATAATTTTCGTTCTTTTTAAAGCAAATATTTGATGAAAAATCAATTCATGTACTAGTTGTTTGTTAACATTTTTTTCTTGTTGCTGCATACTCATTGAAAATATTATCAAATAGAGAAAGAACATTAAATATTTGATTAAATTCCGTATCTGCATCTATTATTTGTTTTTATGCTAACTTCAATTAACGAGTTAGCGAACAAAATTAGGTAACTATGCAAAATTTATTACTTAGAATAATAGTGGGTAAGTATTATGTTCTTGCAATATTTAATGTTAAATTGCTATCGAGTTCGTGTGCATGAAGTAGTGTAAACAGATAGTAGCAAACTATTGTCTGTGGTAGTACTACCTTGAAAATAAATAGCGTATTTGTTTTTATTAACATATAGATAAAATAAATAATACCTAAACAATGCATCTAATATGTACTGCATCTCCATAATATTGTATGTATAAATCATATCAAATATTCAGCATTAATTTTGAAAGTAGTTGAAGTCTTTTTTTTGGTTGTTGCGAGCAAATAAAACGTTTGAATAAGTCAGGCAATGTTTCTATCATATTTTAGCAATATGTACAATAATTTAACCATATATATATACTTTTTCTTCGACTTACTTAAGATAATGTATATTTACGAAGCTGTACTTAGATGATGTAACATTATCAAAATCATTAATTTCCAAGTATTTGAAATGTTTCGAGTAAAAAAAATGTTTTTATAAATAATAACTATAATATGAGTAATATTCAAGATACAACATAGCATTTCATAATAAGTTCCATTATAAGCAAATTTTAAACTCTTTAAAACATTGACATTTTTGAAGATTTTTGATAACTCATTTTTTTTCAAATAAACGGTTTATTTTTTAGTGTAAACGCGATTCAAATACAATGCATAAACAATATTTAAAACACTAACCAAATATTTGCAGTAGTGTATTTTTATTGGCATAAAATAAGTAGACATTACTTTGTTTAGCTGGAAGATAAAGTAGCATGTCAACAAGGAGAATTAATAAATGATTTTATTGTTTTAGTAGTTTATAAATTATTCTACCGTAAATTACATCCTTCGCAAGTAAGCATTTTCGCATCTAAATAAAATATATTCTAGTGTAATATATTTTTAAGTATTTTGTGATTTTTTCTAAATATTGTAAAATATTGTAAAATATTGTAATATTATTAGCCATGTTGAATAATATTTAAACAAGTGGAAATTATGAAAAAGTAATTATTGTACAAGACAAATAGAAAAAAAGCAAATTAATGAAGAGACAAGTCCATTATGTAATTTTGAAAATCTTAGGAAGAAAGAAAGAGCACGTACAATTATGTAAATTCAAAGATAATTATGCTATTGAAGAAAATATTGAAATTTTAATTAAAGTTGTATAAAAGTAGTTTGCAATTAAGAACAATGTGCATTAATATCGATTCGGCGGCTCGTAACGCGAACTCGAAATGGGGAATATGGGGAGTAGTGACAGAGTAGAGAGTGGAAGTAGAGAGAGTAGAGTGTTTTTGTATATCCAGTATAACATGGGTGAAGAGCTTACTAATTGAAGATGATGATGAAGAAGAAAATAAGTGCTTTGGACATCAAATGTAATGAGTGCGGCGCTGAAGCGAAAGGTTTGCTGATTGCAGTACACATGCACCCAAAATACAATTTCTACCTGACACAGACAAATATTCAGTAATAAGTGGAAAATTCTCATATATACGGATAGAGAACATGTTTAATATCGTTTTATTAAGGAAGTGCTAGATGGTCCTAACATTTCTGATATTTTATTATCCTGTCCGGAAAATTGAAACTGTCGCAGACAGTCGACGTCGTCTTATTCTTATTCACTTCTTGAACGCTAAAATTATATTAAATTAAACTTTCTAATTATAACTTTTGCTGCGGGTTGTGCGCGCTACAATTACATTTCATCCCCGAAAAAAGTTTATATATATAATATGAAATAACAGACAACGAAAAATTGTTTCGTGTTGTCTTGCAATTGAAGCCTTGCGTGTACTAATTGTGCGGGGATAAAAATGACTCGACAGAGTGATTAATCTGGATTACTGGCTCAAGTTCTGTTATCACTGCTGTGTTATATTATTTCGCGAAAGAGGGATTATTGATTTAACGCTTTAAGCAAATAAACCCGACAACATTCATTTGTATCAATTAACTATATGAAAAAAATGCAACGACGACGACGCACACAACAAAATGAAAAACAAACTTTTCTACTTAGCGCCAACACATACCTGTTGTACGTTGTTGTTGTACGTTCGTAATCAATCATTAATACGGTTGACAGCAAAATCGTTAAGTTTCTATAAAGGTTGTGTTGTTTTGCAAAAATGTGCAGTTATTCGAAAGTGCGACTTTAATGTTTTTCAATTACGTACAAGTGCCGCAAAAAGCGTCGTTTATTAAAGTAAGAAACATCTATTAAGAAATGTTTCTTTTCGTTGAATTCGTGGAAATGGAAACGAAGAGCGTTGAGGAAAAAAAAGAGCTTTAACCATTGCTTAATGAGCCGCTAAGGACCGACCTAATACTCCTGACCCCAACACCCATAATGGATATGCATCGTTTGACCTCAGCGCTAACCATAAATTTTGCAGGCCCATAACGAGACCACTCTACTACTGTCTCGGCATACTGCCAGACAATGGATACGACGATGCCAGGATAGGGAATAACATTTTCGTTGCGCAAATTAGCAAAATATTACATTCTTCCCGAAAAATATATTCCACTATACCTAATTATTAAATATCTTAACAATGCCATCATTTAATGGCATCTTTTAAGCGATGAAACGAACGATAAAAGTTTTAAATTATTTATTGGCTGCTCCCTATTCCAAAAATATTATATTATCACCAAAACGTTTCTCTTGTTAAATTTTCTTACTTGTCAACTGATAGATCATAAATTCTCAAAAGCACTAAATTTATTTTCTTGCTACTGTATTCTAAAAATATTTACTCATAGATAAACTTAAAATAAGCAAATAATAATAACATTTATTCGATTTTATTATTATTCGTTATTATGACCAATAAGATATAATGACAAATTGTTGCATAAAATTTTATGTTAATTTTATGTGCTTTCGATAAAATGCGATTAAAATTAAGCTATACATGTCATTAACATTTCGTGATATGATTGCATAACATCAACGTTTTGCATCATAAACAAATCCAACACAGTAGTGATTAAATATCTTAGTAAATCTTTAAAAAAAGTAAAAAGTAAATTAAATGTACGAAAAACATGAAATCCGCGTCAGCAAATTTATGTTCATAGATAAATCTAATTGCATGCATAATTTATAAAACGTTGACTATTTTGTGCATTTGAGTAAAAATTTTTATCGATTTGGTTGGTGAGTCGTGTAGAAAAGGCGTCAGCGATGACAAGATGGAATTAACATTGGCGTCGGAACGCTTACAGTTTGCGTCATCCGTCTTCTAAACAGAAACACCACCAAACCCTCCACCCCCTTTATAGTATGAGAAATACTCTTCGCTACCCCTTTTTTTGCTCTCCTCTACATGTCGCACTAATGTATGATGCAAAACAAAGATGTGTTGAGCTTTTCGCAATAAACAAAGTCGAGTCGCGTTTTGTTTTATATTTTTTTTATTTGTATTCTGTATGTCAGTCTAGATGTGTTTTTGCTTTGATAAAGTGCACTGCAGCATGTTAATAAATTGAAAAGTTCTAATTAAATAATAATATTTGAAAGAACGTTAAATTTCAAATTAGCGATTTATTAAGTTCCATCCGTATGGAGTTTTTTTATTTGACAAAATATAAAAAAAGTTTGTGCGCTGCTGCTAACATCATAGAATCGCTACCTGCAGCAGTAGAGAAATTATTTCTAACAACTTCCTTTTCTACAGCAAAAAAACAATGTCAACGCAACTCAACTAAAAAGAATTAATTTAATTTATTAGTGCGATGTTGGAAAAGAACTTCAATTAATGTTCCTACATGTTACACACATTTCTCTTTAACACCATTTTTTCAACAGTTACGAGCGAAAAAATCGATAACTCAACTAAAAGTTTTTTTTGTTGCATTCGTATATATGTGTGGATTAATTTCGAACAATTAATCTTTACTTTTTTTAATTAATAACAATACAAGCCAAAGCTGAACACAAATTAAAAAATACTCCTATATAATACGCACGTTCAAAACATTTCCGGGGGAGAAACACAAATTATTTCCATTCCGCCCGCCGACCTTTTTTTTGTACAAGCAGAATAGAAATAATTATGCCGATTAAAAATAGTTTAAATTTTTATGATTGCAGTTGAAAAAATATTTTTCAAAAAAACTCATATAGGTATCTGCACATTATCGCCTCTTGCAACGCAGAGCGTTTTTAATAAATTAGCTAATGAAACGATAATTATTCAAATAATCAACGCATTAAATCACAATAAATAATCTCAAACACATAAGATTTATAATAATATTATTATTATTATTAAAAATTGTAGAGCAAGTAATGTACTGCAAAGATTTATGTTCTCGTAAAGCGGACTATAATTAAAACGACGATTACTAAGATTTGCATTTTCATAAATTTAATAATAAATTTTATGGTGCATGCAATTATGACATTTTTTAATGAACACTACTTCTATGGTATATAAAATATTATTATGATCGATTGATTTTTCGTTGTTTGCATGTAGAATTTTTGATGGCACATATCTACGCACACAGCATGCAAACAAATAAATTAACAGCAAACACATTCTCAAGTTCTCACTTTAATTTCCTCTTAACGCTTGATGAAGACAAAGGATCACTTGAACGCAAATTATCATTTAAGTTCAACACCTTTTAATAATAGAAAAGGTTTAAATATATATTGAAGAGGCTTTAAATGAAAGCTTAATACGCAAAATCTTTAACATTTTCTACACTATCTATAGGTATATATTATTAAAAACTTTTATGCACATGGCTAAAAGATTTATTATTTAATGGCTACATAAAATCTGCATAAAGGTTCTATTAAAATGGATTTCGTGATATTTAGCGAGAATAGATAATGTAAAATATTTTTCAATTAATTATCACGTTTATTAGTTGAAATATGAGTCAATGTATATAGGTATTATTATATAAAACTGTCTTCTGCTTTTCTGTTCTCTTGTTTATTATAGACTGAAGAAACATTTTATATTTTAAGCAAGGAGAAAATTAATAAAAAGACGTATTGTATTACTGATTGAGAAATAATTAAATACAACTTCAAAGTTTATAGAATGTGTAAGAGCACAATCGCTCTATTTGCTGCAATAAGCAAAAGCTCGCTTTGTTATTTAATGTAAAACAAAATGAAAAACCGAGGTTTTGCCGTATTATTATTATTCCAGAAATTTTCCATCAATGAGAAAAGACAATTACACCAATTTGTTCTCTCTAAAATTAAATTTTATTTAGTTAAAATGGGTGTTTTATTAAAAAATAAATTAAAAATGTTGTGGTAAAATATATTTATGTGCTGGAATAATAATTTCATAAATCGTTATTTATATTCAGTGAAGTTATGTATCTAATTATTTAAGCGTAAAATATGGCAACTATTTTATAAATTTTCTACGAGTAGGTGGATATAACATTTATGGATTGCAATGTAACATTTAGAGAAATTTAGTATATTTGCGCTTAATGGAATATATTTTAGCTGATATAGTTGAAATTAGAATTTAAGGTATTTGTGAGTATAATAATTAGTTGCAAGTACAAGTTGAGAGGATGACATATTCACAAACGCTTAAATCTCTTTTGGGGATTGTAGGAAAAGGTCCGGCAGTGATTTACAAGGTTAGATTTGGACAAATGCCAAGTAAAGCCCTGTAAAAGCTTTAAGGATCCAGCAAGTACCATGACTCATATTCACAAAATGCGATGACACTGAATTTCCTATATATGCCTCTCCTGTCTTTAATGGATTTGAAATGTCCTTATTTCATTCCAAACGCACTAAATAAATTTTACAGCCGGCAAACTGCCACGACATTTTCACACATACCCACGTATTTGTACATGGAGAGAACCAACTTTCAAAGCATAATCTTTGTGTTTTGTGTATGTATAAAACGCGTTTTTATAGTACTGTAGAACGCATTATAATCCTAAAACAGATTAAGACTCAAGTTTTTTGTGACTTTAGGAAAAAGACATCACTAATCCTTCAAGGATGAAACACGCTTTGCATTATTTTATTTCTTAAAAAATCTTGTTCTTGCAAAGTTTCACTCATAAAAATGTTGCGCTGCAACACATTTTAAAATTTTAATGCAATGTAATCAGCAATTTTAATCTCAAATTGATACTCCTAATTCTTATTAAGCATAATAACAAGTTCAGCCAACGATGAAAAATTTACGCTAGACAACTTCAATATCATGTTTTATTATAATGATAGTACAACATTTGTGTTATCGTATTTCTCAAAAAATGTCTTGCTATGTAAAAAGTTTCGGTCGTAAAACGTAAACATAAAAATTTTATCATTGCTAACAATGATAAAATCGTTTTTAAAATGAATAAGTTATGTTTAAGTCGATGATAATTAAAAATTATCGTTTGTCGTCAAAATTTATTGCCAACCTTAATATTTACATTTAGATTTTCAATTAGGCAGTAGCGAAGTTTGTTTAAAAAGAAAGGAAGATTAGAAACAAAAAGTAGGTAGTGATTGTTGCGACTGTAGTAAACAAATGATAATGCAGATTGTAGTAGAACAAACTAAAATTTGTTTGATGATCTGCGTATGTATGTGGTTCAAGTAGGTCAATAACTTTGAAAAGCCTATTTCAAAAAGGGCAACCAGCACAAAGGGTTTAATCATTATTCCTGATTAAAAATTGTGGTGGATGTTTCATTATACATAGTGAAACGAGGAGATTAAGTTTTATATTAATGACAGGGTACGTAAATTTTAGTTAAAAGGATTTTCCAACGCCAGAAAGCTCCAAATTCGTATGTGCGCGCGCTTTGATAATTAGTACAACTCAATTTTACGTAAAATGAGGATGAGGAGAAGAAAGCGCAAAACTATATCCCTTCGATACATAGCAAAAGAGCTGGTTAAAATTGTGCCAATAAATTTAGCACATGCTGTAATGCATTTCGATTCTTTTTCAAACTCAATTTGCTTGCAACGTTAGTAGTAAGACGAGCGAACGCAAAAATTGTATGATGAAAAAAAAAACGAACGTACTGAAAGGTAATGAACTTGGCAGCGAGCTTTTATCTTGATTTCGAAGCTTTTACCTCTGAAACAGGCCATCCAAACGATAACCTGATTTTGATACTGAGTGCATATCTTACACCATGTATGTTCAATATAAAAATTTCTACAAATCAAATCACAATAATAAAATGTTCAATCTTCACACCAACCTGATCCTTTTATCCGAAATACTGTTAAGCGAAAAACTAGACCCTTGAATCGGAATTCTAAATCTAAATAACAGCAACAGCGAAATTAATTGATGAACAATTCATAAGTAACATAACAAGAACATATGTTGTCGACAAGAATCGTAACATAATTACCAAGTTAATTTCAATCATAGAATCGTGACACAACACCGATGATGATGACAATTAATCATGTTGTCCATTAATTAGTGTGTGTTATCATCTATACAAAGTGCAATATGCGCAATTAGAAATTATCCAACACCGACTAAACTACCAACTAGTGAATAATAATATATATTTATCAATGGATGAAATTTAGTCGTCGGTGACGCAGACTGAGGACGTGTTTAAAATCACTTGACATTCCCAAATTGGATGCATTTGTTTCGATTACATTTGGATTGCAAACGATTTATTGCGCGCGCTCGTTTTAACTTTATTTGTTCGGTTTAATCCTTTACATTGAGAGAGGGCAACAGCAGCACCAGCAGCACCAGCAGCAACGACAACAGCTCGACGGTGTAGGAGCACAGCGCGACTTTGCCTTTTATCTCTCCTCCTGCACTTTACTACTTTTTTTCAGTTGTTGTTGTTGCTGATGCCGCTGCTGCTATTGCTGCTGCTACTGCTGCTGCTACTGCTGCTGCTACTGCTGCTGCTGCTGTATTCTTCATCTTCATCGCTCCATTGTGTTGGAGTATGTGTGCGTTGTTCTGCTACAGCAGCATTCAATCTTACAAATCACTTCCACAAGAAACACTCAACGTTAATTAATTGTTTGCAAAAAATGTGCTTCACTTCGTTGGTAATTAGGTTTTAGTGGAGTGCAAATATATCATTGATTCTAAATTTTTTTAACTTGCGACAAATCCACAATGACAATTTAATATTGAATGATCGTTGTTTAGCTTTTATGACTTTATCCTATTTTTTCAAAACAACCCATCCAACATTGATTTCCAAACAGAGTGATTTTAAATCAAATTTTCAAATTTAAAAATAACATTTTAAATAAAAAAAACTTTGAAAGGTTTAAATTTTAGATAGACGAAATAAATGTATTATAGGATAGTTTTTCCATCTATTATAATCTGCTTGCTGAGTTCTGGGTAATACTCTTTGACAATTTCCAACTTCGGAAAGGAAGTAAACATTTCTTTTGAAACTAAAGAATAATTCTCTTTACTTACAAGAAGCCAGTATTCAAAAAAATATCGTTTAAATAAATAAATACCATAATTATATGCATACGCAATAAAATTGTTATGTACGATGAATGTTAACGATCGCTATATCGATCAACGTTTTTATATATGGTACGTAATGCCACTAAAATTATTATTTATTATATGTTATTAAAACATAAAAGTAAAACAAAAGGCGGAAAAAGTAAAATTTGCATTTCTTTTATATTTTTATGTTAAGAGGATATTAAATTGCAAGTCCTATGACCGCATACTCGTTAACTTCTTATCTATTCGCAATGTCTTTTGCACATTTGCCAATCTTAGCGAGAAGAATAACAATAAGAAAAGAAGGAACAGGGATGATGATGGTGGCGGTGGTGGTGGTGGTGTTGGTGGTGGTGGTAGTGGTAAGAAGTATACTCCTAGATGGATGCATGGTTCATTTTAATATGCGCGTCGTGTTCTGATCGCGTCTTGAATCCCGAAACGCGAAGGAAAGTAACAGCGCCCAGACATGAGGACAGCGTTTCCGGTTAGAGATTAAAAACATTTTCTACGACGGCTACAACTACTTCCACCGCTATTACAGCCTCTCTGTATTATCCTTTCAATCTACTTTTTGCCAACTCGTTTCTCTCTGTTTCAACGCAAAAAATAATAATAACACAAAGAATGTTGATGCTGAAAATGTAAATTGGATAATATTTGTGCTTGAGAATTAGATGGGAAATTGCCGTTTTCTATCATGAAAGCATCTTCAAAAGATTATTTTCTTGGTGCAATTAAAGCACAAAAAATATTGCGTTGCGCAACTTATAGCACCATTTTCTGTCACAATGTTAGATTACATTTTATCTAAAAGTTCAAAAAGGATTACCACATGCTAACAAAGGAATATAGAGCACTGTAAACGACGAAGACGAATACGACGAAAAAACAACAAGTACGAATAAGGAGAAAAAGAAATATATATATATACAACGCGCCGAATTGATTTTATCGTGTCAAATTTGTTTTAGTATTTCATCAATATTCTTTCTTCGCATTTCCTACAAAACGCTTTTAAATAAAGACTTCAATTACATTTCCAAACAATAACAAGCTGAAATAAACGTTGACTATACGTATATATAACTATATCTGTATGTATGTAATGCAATTTTTCAATATTTTCCTGAATGGTTTTTACATATATTTATATATATATATATATATATATATATTGATAAAAATTCCATTATATATATTAATTTACATAAAAAATCATTTTCATTTGTTATCGCGCAATAGTTTTTTTCCCCATTTGTTTTTCTACAAATTATCTATTAATTCAATTATATAAAAATGTCACAAAATGCTAGAAATGGCAATGTGGTTGAAACATTTTTGAAAGCGCAACTCTATGTTAATGTATGCTATTCATCTAAACTAGAATTATTTTCAAGATATATTACATCTACCATTTATTAAATTGAAATTTTCAAATGCAATAACAGTTTTAATTAATACTCACGATTACACATTCAAAAAATGTGCTAAAACTTTTTCTACCTTTGCATTAAAATGAGAGAAGAAACAAGAAAGAAAAGAAGAAAAAGTGCAGCGACATTTCGTTCGTTGTTTGCGTCTCGTGCGCGCATTCATAAACTTTGAAAATCGACTCATTTCTCATGATAACTAAACGACATTTTCTTATTTTCTCTTATCTGTTCGTTTAGCACACTACATTTATTCAAAAAGCCAAAACCAACGAGGAAAAAAATGCTGTCTTTTTGTTTGATAATAAAACACACATTCATATAATTACCACTTCACTTCACATATAATGAATTCATTGTTGATTTACAGCACGACATTAACGCGCCGGCATTTATTGATTCCAATAACAATAAATGCATTATTTATTATTATGTTATTTTTTTAGATTTTTTTTTTATATCAAAGCGAATAGGTATAATAATAACGTAAAGTAAGATTAAGACTTAAGACTTAAAACTCGCTGGCTGAATTAATTTGCATTGCATTTTAATTAAAATTGATGAGAGCTGTAAATAAATACATACGTTTATTACCTGCTACTAAATGCTTAATTTGTAATTGAATTCATGAGACATAAAACTAAACACACAAGTGCATAATGTAAATTTAAAAGTATCTACCTATAAATAAAATTTATTACAGCGAGCAAATTACATAAATTGAAAGTTGTTCTCTTTTTTAAAGATGATATATTTTTGCTTTCAAATGACAATAAACATACTACCTCCGTCTTTATTGATACTTGAACTCACCACAAACGTTCAAATTCAATAGATACATAATAGAACTTTAACATACTATACATCTCCATACATATAGTAATTTAATTATTGAACTACACAATACTTATTGACTTCTAATTATATGCTTGCTGGAGGGTGGTGAAATTAAATAGACGTATGTTTTCAATATGGCAATAAATAGATATTTAGAAAAATAAATCCAGTTAATAGATGATGATGAGGTAATGGCTAATCAACCAATTAACTAATTAATTAATTAATTGCCGTTAGGTGAAGGTTGATGAAGCCTAAACTAAAATTTTAATACCAAAGGCGATGCTACCTAATGGATTTTAAATTATAACAAGACGTGACTGACATTTTTGTTATAAATCACAACCGAAACGACGATAAGAGCATTATAGATTATATTATATGGTATGTATATAACATTTTTCATTGTTCGAGCATTGAATCGGCATATTCAATCTAACAATTATATTGTAAAGACGATTACTTGTTAATAATTAACTATGATTTTAATTTGACTTAATTAGTAATTTACGTCAGCCAAATATTGATCAAACGGTAATTGTATCGCAATATCCAATGACAATTGATGACTTATTAATTATACGGTTATGTAACAATAAACGTTATCTTAGGCATTGTATAATACATGCTAATTGTGCAAAATTGAGCATTATTTAACAAGTGGATAAATACTGATAGATAATTAGTTGATAATTTAATGCATTGATAATCACAATGTAGAAATCACATAGGTACTATTTTATCATATTATACATTCTCACTAATCAATAACTAACAATATGAGTGCAATACTAATAAGGTTATTTAAATATAATACGAGAATGAAATCCTTTAGTAAAAATGCTTTAAACGAAAAATATAATAGATAATATGTATTCTACACATAGATAACAAACATCTATTTTGCGAAAATAGAATGGGACGTTCATTTCTCTATTCTATAAATGTATTAAACCAAATAAACCCGAGCCACTTTTCCAGATTGCAGTTGGAAGCTGTGAATTAGGCCAAACGAATGGAATATGCCGAAGTACATGTTTCAAAGTTATTGCATGTCGGAATTATTAATGTTCGGTAATACAGTATGAAAATAGAGATTTTTTTTGCATCGATAAATTTCATTCGGAATGTGTACGATTTGAGAGACTTTTCTGGTTTACATTCAGATCCAGATTTTTAAGACAAATAGTCTTCATTGATTTATTTTATTTTTTTCCTATAACGTCGAAGCGTCGAAACGTCGAAACGTCGAAACGTCGACGTCAAATAGACGAAAAACGGGAAATGCGTTATTAAAATGCTTTTAATTACAATAAAATACAAACATGTCAAAAGGCACTTATAAACCACTTATTTCTTGTTTGTTTAATAGATGCTTATTAACATCATTAATGTTTACTTAGTTTTTATACGCTTTTGATTGTCAGTATTAATAAATTCACCCCCCAAATGATTATGATTTAAAACAAGTTTTACTTCTAATTTGAAAATGTATTGCATCAATTCCATCACAATCAAATAGCGCAAAAAACGGTGTGCTCTAACAAGAAAGACAGTCGTTGCAGTATAATTTAAGCTTTCCGAATAGTTGGCGTCTCTCTACAATTTACAAAATTGTTTTCTTGCTTACTTACTTGTAATGTTGTCGTTTTAGCGTACACATCAAATACATTACTTAATTAATCAATATTATCAAACATATAATGCTAAATTAGTTAATTAAATTTCGAATAAGCGACAATATTAGATCGGTATTTTTTTCTCCTGTCATTATCATTTGTATAAATATTCCATTTTAAGAGCATCAAAGATGAGCGCTACGTTAAAATGTGTTTTGTTTATTTTAATTAATTTTGTTTTTATTTGGAAGAGAGGAAAAAAAGGAAGGCAAAGAATATATATCTAAGGTGAAATCTGTTGTGCATTTAGAAAATTAAAAGCGAAAAGAAAATTGTTTTTGTAAGGATGGGCTTCGCGCAGTTTTAGCAATGTAAAGCTTCACTAAAATCTACAGCTTTAATTTTGTGTTAAATACTGGAGGAAAATAGAGCGCATTAACGGTCTGCACCTCATTTATATACATATATATACACACACCCATTATATATATATATATATACATATAGATGGAGTGAGATAAGTTAGCTGTATGTAAATTTTAGCAGCACTCGACAACGTCTTAGAATTACTCCAAAACTCTGTTAACAAGAAGCTACCACCGACTTAAGTAGTACGAAAATTGCTTTAAACATGTTATGTATAAAATAAATTCGCAACATGGAAATGGGATGATTTAGTTTTTGCGGTTTTTAAAACTATATGTATAATACATACTATATAACGTAAAATAGAGAAAGATGTTTTCTTCGCTGCTCTTATTAATTTTATATATATATATGTAACCTCGTCGGGGAGTTTTATCATAACTATTAGCTTCTAAATAATGTCACGTTCGAGCGATATAAACGACATTTTGCGCAGATTATCGCTCAAATGTGATTTTTTTAATAGTGCGCTTATTAGATATTTTTGCCTGAAATCGTTGCCTTTTCTTTAATTTTATATAAAATTACAAAGTTAGGTAACATTTGTTGTACATTTAGAATGTTTCTGGGGACACAATTTCTGTATGTTATTCAAATGTACGGTAATTGTTGTTGGACTCAAATTGCTACACGATAATAAATAGAAGAAATTTATTATCTCACATGTTATTTTATAACAACCGCTATGTACTTTGCAACAATTCCTTCAAATTAATAATATTCCTAATGTTATGCATGTATGTATACCAAATTCTATCATCTATGATTTATTATAGAAAAAAAGTCTACAAAGATGAAGAAGTGAGAAAATTGAATGTGTTGATTTGGTAGAATTTGATAATCGTAAATGATACGTGAATGATGGAAGTTGATGATGATTTCAAAGGGATTCGGTATGTAAGCAGCACGTGTCTTGAAAACGTGCTTACTTACAACAATGATGACCCTTTGCTCTGCAGGGATCCAACCCCTTAAATCATCATCAATCTATCTGTTAGCAATTGGTCCGTCAACGAATGAGACATGTGTAGCCCTTAAGCCCTCTAATCATTGAAGTCAATTATTAAATGGTGTTGTCAGTATGCAAGATGTATTAAGATTGATGTGAGGTTGATGTAAATGCAAATCGAAAATCACTTATAAAAATTTTTCACCTTCGATTTTGATAAATGTAATGCGATCGTGTTACCCCAAACTAGTAACAACTACCTTTTTTTTCTATTTTTTTGCAGGCCTTGGTGCAATTTATCCCTCTTTTATATCTAGTGTAAGGAATCTGTCCCACAATTTCTCCACCGCAGTATCTACAAACTCATAAATAACAAGTCCTTTTTGGCAGACCGAGAGTGGAAGGTTTGCGGTCAGTGTATATGTAAGGGGGTGTGGGATGTTCAATTCCAGATCAGATTGATTCCGAGCCATACTTACGACGAGTAACTTTATTGAACGGTTCGCGCTGCTGACATGAACTTAATTATCTTTCAACTTGGAAGGAAAACCAAACGAACTTCTAACTTGTTTAATTGTACTTGATTATTAGATGCCAATGATCGCTTTTCAATTTTCACATCTAATTAAAACAGCAAACAAACAACAAACAAATTCATTATGTTATTTTAATCTCTTTCGCACTCGCACGCCCATTTCAACAAAACCAAATGAATGCATTTGATTTTATATTAGCATTAACAATCGATTTTCAACATTATATTATTAGCTAACATAACATAACTAGAAATATTTTGCTACAATGCTATAAAATGATCATTGTTCGATTTTCATTATATTTCACAAATATAAAGAATTATAAATAACAATATAAATTTATTTTGTTTTACAATAGCCATAAAATTGTTTCGCTCTCATAAACAATAATAAAAATACTATATATTTATATTATATATGAATATATAAACATTTAAAGTTTAAATGACATTTTCAATATTTGAATTGTAATATTAGTTATGATTACATATCATAATTTTTTTATTATTTTATAATCGATAATGCTGATTAACTAGGAATTTATGCGTATGAAAAACGTTTTTATATCATTTAATATCAATACGCGGTATTTTGTAATTATTAATATTTGCTTTGTTGGTTGGTTTGTGTTGCATTACAAATGTTTTTAGTTAGCTATATTCATCATATTGTTTTTTATTTAAATATATTTTATATAATATTCAAATAAAATATCATGATAAATTCTAATAGAAATGCAAATTTGTTTAGTTGATTGTTAACATGTAAAATAAGTTTACAGCTATAAAACAGTAAACTTCAATTAGCTTCCTCATATAATAAAAAAACTATTTGAATGAAACTTTTATTATAAAACTTGCTATAAAAAATAAATCGTTTACTTGTAACTTTAGTTGTAACTTTCTATAGAAAATATATTATATATATTTTTTATTGCCATAAATTATCAACCAGAAACTGCAATGAAGCATATAAATGGTAAATCACTGCATGATTAAATATGCAACAATTTATGCAAACGTTTGCAGGTAAAACTGATACATTTTTTTCTCTAGAATACCAACATGGTGTGAGCGTATGCAAAAAAATGGTTGAAGGTGAATTCGTGCATCGTATTGATGAAATATTCCTTCCTTCTTTCATACAATATGTGCTTGGAAAATGGAATTTCCTGCAGCGCCTTTTAGATATTCACAACAAGAATATAAATATTGCTGATATGTATTACCTATACACATTTCCATACACACAAAAAAAGTTACTCAGTGTTGTGTTTGCGCTCTTTATCTTAGTTTTTATTTTCAGCGCCAGTTTGAAGTGAGTGAATATTAGCGTTAATAAGGATACATTCTTTAATTTCCATGTAACTGTATGTGCGTACATGTAGCACTCAACAACCACCCATTTTATATAATTAATGAACATTCACATGTCTTTCAACCCGAGCATAATTAATCTAATTGAAATTGTTAAATTACATCTTGTGTGCGCGCTCCTAAGCAGCTGTCTTTTCTGTATTCGAAAAATTTATTATATGAATATGATTTTATGACAATGAGAAACTATTTTTAGCTCTTTATAATCAAATAAATTATAATTTCACATAATTAAAATGAAATTTATTTCAAATTTAGCTTGTTATGAAAAATAATTACGTTCTTCCTTCATGATGACAAATTTCATCAAAATTGATTATTTCAAATATTAATCATGCTTCCACATATAAACCAATAATTAATTATAGTTTCTTTAATAATAAATTTTCAAGTGCTTAATGTAAGAATATTAAATTAATATCAGGCATACCTACACATATTATTAAGCACACTACAAACTACAAACTAGATATATATATTTTATTAATATTATATATAGATGAAAAATATTATTAAAGTTTAAAATATCGGTTGCTATCACTTGATGAACCATTATTATAAATAACATGAATAATAATTAAATAAAACAACAAATTCTCTATAGATAGTTTCTCAATTTTACACATTTGCGAGAAAGAAAACAAAATGAATTATTTGAAATGTGAAAAATTTCGTTAATAAATGACCAACTGGATTTAATACATTCCAAATTGTTGCAATTATTTTTACCGAAAAATAACCCTTAGTGTAAGTTTCTTTGTTATTATACCTAGTTAGTTTTATTTACACTTTACTTTATTATTTCATCTTTTCTTTTCGCGTTGTATTTAGAATTAGTCCTGACGATTGCGGTAATGCCGAAATGCGCATAGACTATATATAAATAAATCTATAGTGAACTTAAACATAGTGTTAAATTTAATTATTATTCTTGTTATTTAGAAAAATATTATAATAAACGAGATAAATGTATCAGTACTATTATTTTTGTTTTAATAACAATTATTATTATTATTAATGCTAAAATCTAATTTCATAATTTAGTTACATTGTAAGTTGGTAGAACTTCCTATTTTGCTTTCCGCAGCAAGTTTATAATCTCCAACTATCTGTAGACAAACTACACCACATTATTTGACAGTCTACGAAACCACTTTATAGAAACTCTCCAATTCAATATTTAACAAAAATGTGAAAATGGTTAAAGGTAAACGTTCAATTAAAACGTTCGCTAATTGAATAAATGTAACAAAATATTTGTTAAATTGTAAAAAACGATTTCGCTCGATGGGCGCTGCATTATTTTGTTTCAACGTAAATAATAAAAACGAAAAAAATAACTGATTTTTCACTAGAATAAAAGGCAAAACTGATTACAACGCAAGTGATGCAAATTGAAATTCAATTGAATTTCTTTTTGTGTGCAAATATATGTGAAAGGTTGTTAATGCATTAATAATAAATAATTGCTGGAAGGCTTTTTATTATTAAAATGTACGTTTTGTGGTTTCTTACCACTAAAAGCTTTTTGCGCATTGGACAGAAGTAGTATCATGTAAATGACCGTAATATATCTTTTTCCTCACACATTCACACAAGCTCTCAATCACAAAAAACATTTCAAAAGCGCTTTTTCTCACATACAAACACACGCACATGCTGTTTGTGTGAGTGAAAGAGAGGAAAAAAACAGAAAACATTTTATCCGATTTTGCTGCGAAAATTGTTCGCTCATTCGGAACTTTCGGCCAAAGCATAAAAAAACGGAGATATAACAGCAGGTAATATTTTAGTTAATTGTTTTTAAAAGTCGTTTTTATTTTAATTTAACCACAATGTCCAATTAAGTTTTTATTAACTGATAATAAAGTGTTAAGAGCGCTATAAAAAATTTTGTATAAAATTGAGAGATAATGCCCTTTCCTCTACTACTTGAACTTTATGTGAGGCATAAATTAAACCTAATTCAAGAATAGTCGCTCGATTTTATATAAATTGTAACTCATTAACAGCGCGCCAATGTTTAAGCAAAATGCCTATAAATGCCTATTTTGTCATAAAACTTGTTCTTCATTCAATAAGAAACAACAACCAAGAGTTGGCTTAACTGTCATTCACATAAAATCTCATCCCATGCTAATTACAGTGTTTCCTTTTGGTGATTTTAAGTACAGGGCACAAAGCAAGTAAACTTTAAGTAGTACCTAACAAAACTATTTTTAGAATCGGGTAAATCAGGGCTTAACTATACGATAATGAATACATCGATGTAAAAATGCATTTTTTTTAATGCATATATACTTTATAGAGATGTTTTCATTGTGCATCTAATCTTTAAAGTAACACAAATAATATTAAAATGAATATGGAGAAAATCCCTCTTAAGAGAAAATAGCACGTACGTGTATAAAAAGCGAATAATAATTCCAGCTAAACGCCTATCATTATATAATATGTTGTAGTTCACTGAACTAATTTAAGCTTATTATTTCGGCCCTTTACCTAAAGAGATATAGATTCATAAAGTCATTGCGGCAAGCTAATAATTTAATTAATTAATTCGAATAACTTTGTTTTGACATTCACCGAAAATAAATAAAAATAAAACAAATCCAATGATGTAGATAAAATAAAGCCCTTTATATAAGCCATTCAATGATTACTCACGAAAAAAATTTATGATATAAGATTTACTGATTGCTTGAGATGCTTTCAAGCCGGAGGGTTATCAAAAAACCCCTTTTTCCCAAATTAACGGATTTATGTTTATCCGCAAAATATTTTGCGATAACCAGCTTTTCTTCAACGTCAATGAATATATTATAATAAAAAAAAACGTAAGCAACGGCCTTTTATGCCATCAGAAGAGGCCTGTATTTGCATGTGTGTTAAGGGGAGAAAGGACGCGCGCGCGCCTATGCCGAGCGAAGAAAAAGGGCGCATAAGTTGAAGGTATATAATCTTCCATAAAAAAAGATATGTTTAAGGCAAAAATTGATATCGTGATATTCGGCTGATCCCATCGGGTTTTGACTGAATGCACGGCATATATATAAGATTTTGGATCATTTCAATAACATTTCCCACGAGTTTTCATATCGCATATGCTCGCTGTTGTTGCTACCGCTATTGCTACTGCTACTGCTACTGCTAGTGCTAGTGCTGCTGCTGCCGCTTCCACTGCCGCCGCTCGTCGAGAGAAAAAATTCAAGAACGTTGTTGAACTGTGTGGAATTAATAACATAAAAATGAAATTGTACGCGATCTAGATTATTGCACCACCTAATGGCGGACATTTTTTCCTTGTCTAGCTTGCTCTAACTTGAAACATCATTTTTTGCGGTAGTGCTAGAAAACTAATTAAACTTTTAAATGAAATGTTAAGCCTTTGATATAATTTCCACCAACTAGAATAAATTTACTTTTTCTGTTACTTGTCTGATTAATAAAAAATGTTGTAATTAATAAAGAAATGGGCAACATGCAATGGTACGATTCGACGTTAGGACAATCTATAACATTGAAAAACACTTTTGGAATGTCGCCGCTTGAATGACTAATAACTTTTAACATTATTTTCATGATAAAATTCGATTTATTTTTGAGTAAATACGTCTTGTTAGTGTTTGTAGTAAGTTAAATTGTAGAGTAAGCAGAATACAATATTGCTGAAAATAATGGGTTCTGTTATTTGTTCGAAGGTTTTACTGCAGGCGATGACAAATTACTTGGAAACTTTCTATAAAGTGGGTTTATATCACACACATGTTGTGCTAGAAACTTGTACTAACATTTTGGAATCTTTGGGGGGCGCCGAAATTGTATATTAGTTGGATTTTTCATATAGGCGCTAGCGCTCGAATGGCGCGCAATTATAATGAACAATTTAATTCTACACTTTCAACAAATTCGTCGTCGCCGTCGTCGAATACGCGCGCACTTATTTCATTTGCCAGAGTCGAAGGGAAGACAATGATTAATGATTTGCTATAAAGAATTGTAGCGAGCGCGTGCTAGACTCGTGGATGAGCGAAGCGCAGAGTCACTCAGGATGTCTAGCGTTTTTACTCACTGCATTTCCATTGAAATCAATTTACCGATTATATTAACAAATAGTTATTACAATAAACGATCGTTAAAACCATTCAATCATGAGGAAAACAACAACTTGCACTGCATTCATTCATTCATTCATACATTCCTTTTTTATCGACTCTTCTTTTTCCAACCAAACCCTCATGGCTTTTACCAACGCGTTATGTAATTACCCAACTATTGCATAAATGCATATCTGTGTGTGCTTAACGCTTTATAGTTTAGTTGAGTAAACAGGCTAATTGAGTAGTTGTCAATGGATTGATTTCAGGGAATAGTTTAGTTGTCCACGTGATTTGGATGTTTAACAAAATTGCTACTCAAGAGTTTCTAAACTGTGTGTATACAACTCCAGTGTGAACATGAATTCAAATTACGTCTTTGCACAAAAAGTGCCATAATTGAAATTGATTAGTTATAAATGAAATAAAATCTAAACAAAAAATTGTGATTTTATAGCCGTTTTCTTTATAAAGAATTGTCCAAGTTTGTTGTTTGTAAGTTTGTGCGAGTTCCACATTTCGTTATTTCTTAAACGAGAAACAATATTTTATATGTATAACATGTATGAATTTATTATAGTTTCGATAATCGCTATAAATAATTATGTGTATGGATAGATTATGAATCGGTGAATAATAATTATAAAGTTAGTTCCGAGTGTGTTTACAAATATAATTGTACGAAGTAAAATTTACTCGATTTGTTGTATATTTGTATTTAGCATATAGAATCAATAAATTTATGAAAACAGAATTTCCAATTACACCAAACCATGTAAAATCAAAGTTTAGTAACTACGATTAGAATAATCTTTGAGCAGTAGTATTATATTTGGAAACATCTGTTAATATTTATAATGTTACTAAGATTTAATATAAACCAATTGCAAATTAATAAATACCTACACACGGGGTGGAAATTTATATTTTATCAGCTTAACATTATAATTAGTGCCACTTATTACAGTAAACACATTAAACTGTAACTAGAAGTTTCATAATTATATATTAAGTAGTTTATAGGAAAATTACGTTGCCATTCGCAAACGTCTAGCTGTGATTAAATATTTTCCAATGAAAACATTCACCCTTCTACCCTTACACTACCCTATGTTGTGTATTTTGCGCGACAAAATGGTAAAAATCTATGTATATATATATAGTGCGGTTTTTATGCGTTTTGACACATGTTTGTTTGCGCGCCGGTCACATGTAAGCAAAACGTGGAAAATGTGTTTGGTATGCAATACATAGGAGCCCCTGCTCTCCGGCTTATTTACGTTCCTACACTTTTCCTTCCATAAATTATTATACACACTCAGTTGTGTGAGAGAGATATATATTACAACAGTCGGCTTTATCGAATTAACACGTGCCAACGTAGAATGGTTATTTATTCGCACTTACTAATTTAACGTAATCGTTCGCATTTCTTCCACACAAAACCGCAGAAATATGAGCGAGAAGCCGGCCCCCAGAATCTAAACGATTTAACACCAACGTTCAGAATTATATTCGGAATTGGATTTATGGCGCCCGGATTTATTTATTATAAACGAATTGATTTGAACATTTCGCTAAAGATTAAATTTGTTAATCATGAAAACAAAAGTTTAGCGCAAAAAGATAAGTCTACTAATCATACTCATAAAGAGAAATCAATTAACCGATTGAAATTCATTTTGTTGGGCGCTATTTTGAAAGGAAATAATAAGCATATCAAATTTTCGTAATAAACAAATAGTTCCGTCTTCAGAATGAGATTCTATCTTATTGTAAAGTGAAAATATATTATAGAATAAAGTCTAGCTACCCGCATATTTGTTAACATTTTGAATCACCCTGTATATTAATGTATGATAAAAAAGCAATTTGTTGAGGCCACAAATTGGAATCCTCTGTGCAATTTCTTCCAAATAATGTACCTATTTGTAATTCAAGTAAATTTTTCAGCATATAGAGATATAAACATCAAGGTACGCCACTGGTAAATAATGGGTAAAGTTAACGAGAGCTCGTTAGAGCTTGAACGTGCTTTTGTCACAACACAGAGTGAAGCCCAATAATGGCGTACACGAACTACTGATATCCGGACGAAAGGGCTTCGATCTTACTTACAACTCACATACGCACACACACGCACGCACACATAAACGTCTACATGTATATAAAAACCGGATACTTGACGTCGCGTCGACGAAGAATCGCTTTTTCGAAAAGTTCGACTTCCTACTAAGTTCTTTAACTTTTTAGTAAATATTACCCAATCTAAACACACACACACACACACACACACACCAACATACGCACACCCACACATATTTGTTTACAAACTTTTCAAACGTTCAACACTAAACAAAAGAAGCCACTTTCGTGACGAAAAGGTGCGCGCCCTAAATTTGTTAATACACTTTTTGTCACAAGTTTAATTTTGGTAAACATATTGTGTTTATTAAAGTAAACCAATGGACTTTTACAAAAACAAAAATGAATTTGAAAGTATTGTAATGCTGGGGATAGTTAATTGTCTAAAAAATTAAAGAGGAATTTATTATATCTATAGAATATTTTATTATGTTTTAATAGAGAAACTTTCCGATAAATAATAAGAAAAATCCTCTCAACTTTTGTACGATCATCTAAATCAATTCCTTCTACATTATTAAAAGATAATAATCGCATCTATAACACATAATAAAAAAGCGAAATTAATTTGAATTAGAAGACGCGTGCCATATCTCTTCATTTTTTCTCATTTTATCAACCATTTAGATCTATACCATTTGGCTTTAGATATGAAAAGCTGGCAACCGACAAATTTTATTATACATCCTGGTCTTTTATTGCGTTACTATCTCATACTTTAACTTCGCTCCCTTCTCATTCTTTCTTCTCAAAATGAAAGAGAAACTTGCTTGGAATGAGGAAAAAACGCACTTGGCAAAAAGACGAGCGAGTTGAACATGAACACACCAAAATCTTAAAGTTATTGGATAAAGCCGAACGGCAAGCAAGCAACAACGTCCATTGGAATGGACAACTTTTTATAGAATAATATGTATGTGAGTGTGTCTAGGTGAAGGAGAAGATGCTGTTTGTAGCCGCTTTGCACAAATACAATTTACTAAAAAAAACCGTCTTTTCCTCGCAGTATAAAATAAATTTAATAAACTAACCTATTTTTGGCGGTTATTGATTCTCGGGCTTTGGCTTTTAACAAAACCAACAAAACAATTGCTTTTGTCACTTTTAACATGTTTAACGTCACACTTTTATTCCAATAATATTTTTATTGTGTCAATTAATTATTTAAAAACCATTCCACAGAAACATTGTTCTAAACATCATTTTCATTTATTACTGATCAATAATATATATGATAATGCATTCGGAATGAATTTATAGCGCTGAAATAATATCATTCAGTTAATATAAAATTGTATAAATTATTTAAAAATATGAAATTTATGATTTATTACAAAAAGCGCAAGCAAACAATAATATATTTCCTACATGATTCATAACATATTCACATTCACACAATAGATATACTATAATATTCTTTAAGAAATTGTAATTTCTTGATCATTAGTAAAAACTTGCCAATAATTCAAATTTGACAGTTTTTTGTTAGTCTAGCGAAAATTTATTGGATTCCGAAATTGATTTAGCGCCAATTATATTAAAAATTGTGACAAAGCGTAAGAGTTATGGTGAAAGACATAACAAATCGTTTGTATTAATATTAAAATGAAATGTTTTTATTTAGAATAGCGCAATAGATATCCAATTTTAAAGAATGAATCAATCAACTCAAGCTAGTAGAATTACAATTAATGACTGCAAATAGTATTTATTGCCAGTTTATCATCAATAAAGCCTGAATAATTAACAGCTTTAATTAAGTTTTAATTTAAATGATACAAATGACGGGTTAAAAAATCGACTATACTGCAGCGAAATTTTACACTTAACGATGTTTATTGCACATTTCTCTGGTATTGAATTTTCGCCCCGCTTTGTTTTAATTGAAAAACACAGCTGTTTTAAATAATCTAGGTTCTTTTTCCCTGAGTGTGTTAAGGTGTAGGTATATGTGTCGCAGCACAAATGTGCGTTTACAACAAAAAGCGAAAAAAGATCGAATAATAAAATACTAATAATAAAAGAGAGAATTATTTGTTGAGTGGAATTCAATAGAGCGCGCTGTTCGTGTGGTACGGTTACAACGCTTGACATTACAATGAGCTTTGTAAATTCGTTAAGTGTCACTAGAGTAAAGGTTCCCATTGTCAGGCCCGTAGACACACACACACACATACATATGAAATCGCTTCATTATTCTTACTTTTCGACATTCTAAATTTTCTTCACCATGTATATATGTGTGTTTATGAATGGTGTTTTTGTCATTTTATATTTCGCCCATTTTTCTTTGTTTGGCGTGTTTAAACACTAATTTCATTGTGCGCGAATCTTGAGTGGAGGGGTTTGTTAACGTTCTTAACGCTTAACAAAATGAGCAATTATTTGATTAGTTTTTATAGTTGCCTTAATCAAATAATGCTTTTTTAATAATTCGGTTAATTTAATTGACGTTACAATAAAAAGAAATTTAGCGTTTGTTTTAACTGCTCATAATTTACAGAGAGGGAAATGTGATGCAGTCAACAAACGATTTTGATTAAATGCAAGTAATTAAACTGTATTTAGATAAAACTGGACGGTTTAAGAACTTGTTGCAATTTGTTTTTGGATATTTATGCAATTTATAAAATTTAATTAATATATCTAATTAGCTAAACCTGCCTACATCTTTGTTGTTATTATTATTGAAATGTAAAAACAGCAACTCACCCAACAAAACAATAATGAAAACATTAATTAATTTAAAATTTTATTATTATTTTATTTTATTTTTAATTTATAAAAGATAATTGTGAAAATCTGAGAGGAATCGTTACATGTGCGAGTACATAAGAAGACTTGTTGCAATTTTCTATTATCTTTTTGTGTATTTTCTCACATTCATTCTCTTGTGGTATTTCGTATCAAATTCTTGCACTAAAATTACATTTTATTGTTAAATTTTCAACTCGTTCAACCGAGAACAAATAAAATTCATTTCTTTCAGAATCTCTTAGCAAGAAATCAGGATTGCATTGCGATTTTTTCCTTGTCGATTACTCGTATTAAAATTTGTCATTTGCCTCTAAATGAATTAGAAAATGCATATTAATGCAGATCGTGTTTATCTGCGGCTTGCAAATCAAATCAGCGTAGAAAGAGTACCTTTCAAACCAATTTTAGGGGAATTGTGCGTTAAACTAGTTTACACATGGAAGAGTAATAACGCTCGCATGCGAGCTGTGCAATCCAAAGATATGCGCTCTCATCATATATTACATATTATAAACATATTTAATATATTTTAAATATCATATTGATCACATATTAAATTCTATTTTTACTACAAATCAATAATCGTATGGCACATCATCGTTCTTATTGCCTAAGACTCAATATTCGATCAATTTTTACATCACGCTTGGATTTTCAAATACTAAAATTTGCACCGTACTATAATATTTAATCATTTTTCCAGCGGATGGTTATAAATTTCACAAACAATGAAATTTTATTATCAATTTGTCAGTAATTTATATATTTATACTCAATGGAGGTTTAAATTTCAATATTACAATAGTCTGTAAAATTACCCGATTTTAAAACATATTTAATAAATAGATATTCAATTTAATATTTTCGGACCGCTAATAATTTTGAATATTTTCCGTAAAAAATGTTAAGCATTACATTCTATAATATATAAGATTATTCAAATCAAGATGAGAAAGGCAATTTATTTAACGTCAAAATTTATTTAAAGTTAATTTATTGAACGATATTCAAGGCAATGTATATAACTATAGTAGCAGTAGCAGTAGCAGCCAACGATAAATTTACTTATTCTACTCGAATGTAATAAATTATTTACATTTGAAATTTAATTCATGTAATATCATGTACCCAAACCGCAATCATATTAAGAGATTACTAAACTACATTCGTTTTCGTGTTTCATTTGCAACTTGTAATGCTCTTCCTCTCTTAATATACGAGTACAGCCACGCATGGCCTTATATATTTTACTAATTATTTTACTTAAAATTTATACCCCATTTACGAGCTTAAATAAAAAATACTGCATAATATTGGAGCAAAGCCATTATTAAACAACACATATAGTACATATAGTTGCATACGGATACGATATTGCATTATCAGATAATTCAATGTGTGAGTTAGATAATAAAACAAATCGTCGCTGTCAATAGTAATATTTATTTAAATAATTTAGCAGAAAACCTTGAAAGCATTTTGTCTATATCGAGCGAAAATACAAACAACAAAAATTAGTAAACATCAACATAAACATAAATATAAACAACTCGAAAAATATTCAAAATAAACAAAAGTTGGATGAAATTGAAAATAATAAAATTAAATACAATTGTCATTTTTGCTCTTCTCTAAAAGCTTGAAGCAAATACGCATAGGAAAAATAACATTTCCGTAAAAATGCTATTGTAGGTTAACAATATTAATTGTCAACGTAAAGTGTAAAATCAATAACATGAAATGCATTCAAAAAACTTTTTATGGCGTGTTTATTTAATGTAAACATGCATTTAAAAGTTCATAAGTAAGTGAAATGAATAAAATATAATTGTTGCAAAAAAGAATCATCTAACAAAAGCTCATTCATAGCAAACTTTCTCAAACATACTTTTAAAATACATACTTGTGAAATGGTATTCATAAAAAGTGTATAATAAAACCGCAATTATTGCTTTAGAAAAGTCTTCATAAAGAAAAAATATTGCAAAACGTACTTTTTACCATATTACGGTAGTTTAACGTAAATTTTATTCGAATCTGTCAAGTTTTCAGAATGTAAATTTACAACATTCATAAAATTAAACAATATCTTGCCCTGTTAGTGTATTGTATTGAATTCCGCACCCACCAATAATATTTTTTATTAAACATTCTATAAATATTTATTAGTTATTCGCCAAAAAAATTGACATGTTATATTTTTGTTAATATTAAAATAAAAACATAAATATTTATTAAATAATCATACAAATATTTAATCTTTCATTTCACATTTTAACTTTTTGCATAAAATCTACATAATAATGTTAAAGCTACTTTATATACACGAAATGTTTGCTCACAATTAAGTTACAACAAAATTAACAATAAGTTTTCGTGAATTTGTTTAACGAATTACACAAAATTCCACGAAATAAAAGTAAATTTAGAACTTGTGCTGATTATGATCTACATTTTTAAGTCGCGCAACTAATTCAACAAGTAATTAAGAACGGATTGATAAAAAATGCAAAACAAAACTCTTGCAATGCTTCATAAATATTTAATAACAAAAAAATCTACCATCTAGTTTTTGCTGCTTTATGTGTCGCGCAGTTTCTTATTTTAATTTACTACAAAAATATAAGCTTATAAAAGCCTGCCTACAATTCTAATAAATATTTAATTTGATTTATTATACGCGCGATACACTTTTTTCCACACGATAAAACCCTCGGAAATTAACCAACATATTTCGGTTCTGGTCAAGAACAACCCTTCGTTCAAATCTTATGGAAATGATTTTTAAACTACATGGAATTTTATGAATAAAAGGCAATCAAATTAGAACCATTCTGATTAAAATTTTGTCCCAAATGGTTCAGTTGTTTTGCTTCAAAGAAATTTCGAAAATGTTTTAGGAAACAAGCAATTAGTTAAATTGTATATGTAATCTACTAATATAATCTGCATAAAATTACTATCAAAGTTTGCATATTACAGCAACTAACGTTAATTGAAAGCATAATGCATGCATTGTAATCGCTTCGGTTATAAGAATATATTTATTTATAAACACGTTGACAAAAAAATGATTAAAATTATTGGTCACACTAAAATTAATTTATTCTCGCCTGTTTGCCGAAAAAGTAATTTCGAGTCCTATTTTAATTATAAACAGTTGCCAACTAAACAACGTGATGGAAATCTAATAAAAAAACTTTAGAAGTAATTTGATGTTCACACGCATAAAAATAAATAAAAAATACAAAGTTCATTAAAAAAGCGCCGTCTCATTTTTAATCAGTTTCAGCTACATCAAAAAGCGTTGTGTAAATTACAAAAACCAAAATCTACAAAGTTGAAAAATTATTTACAAAGTGAGCACTTAATTTTACTTGTTTCGAAATTCGTGGCAGTAAAGAATGTAAATTTCACAGTAAAAAGCTCGCCATGTATAATTCACAACCAAATAATAAATCGAATTTAATAAACAACACACAATTCCATAAATTATTATTACACATATTAATAATAATGATGCAACGAGTTCAATTTTGTATTAGGATGAAATGTAAAAAATACTTGAAGCTTTTGTATAAACTTTTCCTTGTTTAATATTCTGATACAATTTTTATTTGCGAAACAATACAAACTAGAATAAACTCAATACGCATAGTAATGTAGTCCAAAACACAAAGAATTTTAAAGTGGATTTATTTTTAGGCTACAGTTTTAATCAACTTGGCTATCTAAGCTCCTCTATGTGCCCACTTATATTAACAGCACTTAAAGCAGTGCAGTAGAACCCCTCAAGATGAAAATTACTTGTTTCGTTTTGGGAATCAAACGATGTCTAACTGACGAAAAGCGAAACAAATTTCTCGTAATACGAGATAAAGTCAACTAAAATAGTATTTTAAGGGGTACTAACTCAAAGTTTTCATCCAAAATGCATCATTTTCTCGTTAACTGTGTGTTAGTATGAAATTTTTTGAGATTTCTATTTTATGCAAACATATTAATAGTTGCGTTTTGTAATTATTAAACAAAATATTGTATTTATTAAGTAAGTATATAGATCAGGAGAAGTTCACGACTATTGCGTTGGTATATCTTCGTAGAAATACTAACAGCGCTCATATTCAGCTATTTTTTGGCCCGTAAAAAGGTGTGAGCTTTTAGCGCCCCGGCAATTATTAAATTAATAAAATGATGTATGTAATGTGTGACAAAAATAAGGCAAATTATGTAATTCAATTAACAAAAAATAACATAGTAGGAGGTTTTCGAGAGCAGGAGGTAGCCCAGCAATATATAGATATCATTATAATTAAATGTTTATGATCATATTAATAATGCAAAGAATGATGTATTGTTTTACTTGAAAATGTAATATGTACTAAATTTAACTACCCATACAATGGAACATTAATTTTGGTTTAAAATAGCAGCTTAATAGAGTTTGCGTAAACAACATTAGAGTAAAAAATATATGGAAAATATATTTAAATAAAGATTAAAATTTGCCTTGCAATGCAATGGTAAAATATTTTTACTGCAAGTACATTAAATGTCATGATAAATCATTATTACTTACTACCATTGCCATTAGCAAAGCTAGGTTTCAATATAGTTAACACCAAAAGAGTATATTTTTTTAAAATTGCTTGGTATTAACGAGTTTCACAAATTAAAACGGTCAGCAATTAGTTATAGCGTCATTATATTGTACATACTGATAAAAAATCAAATATTTATTGATGTTATTACTATCATTTTTAACGATTTTGTATCAAGTTTTCAAATGCTCTATTCAATATCGACTATGCAAGACAAAAGGTAATACTTATTAATAATGCTTGCTGGTAAGAGTTTGTGTGTTGTCTAAATCTTAAGTGACGTCGGTGCAACAGGCCATACAATATTGAAAATTATCCAAATAACTTATAGCATTAAGTTTGAGCTATAAAGATAGCTTTAAGGTTTCTCTCGTATATACTTAGCGAATGATTAACAATATATGCATAATAAGAAAGAAAATTTAATTGTACTTTTACCCAATAATAAAGAATGCAAATTATATATGTATAATAAAAATGCGCCTTGTATGATTCACAGTCAACCAACCAATAAGCTATATTTAATAAACAGCACACAAATCCATAAATTATTATTGCGTTATACAATTTATAATCCAGCTAAATAAACAACGAAACGATACAAAATTTTAATGTTAAAGTAAACAAATAAACAGGGCCTGAATAACAAAAAAAACTATACTATATATGTATTTATTTTATGATCTATCTATCTATATGCTCTGCAATTTTTATTATTTATTTTTATTGTGCGTGCGTAGATACACACATTCGCACACATTTATT